>CAUYQV010074818.1:0-27388 GCA_963574575.1 Galagoides demidoff
GCGCCTGTGGTCCCAGCTACTTGGGAGGCAGAGGCAGGAGACTTGCTTGAGCCCAGGAGTTGGAGGTTGCTATGAGCTGCGATGCCATGGCACTCTACCCAGGGGGATAGCTTGAGGCTCCGTCTCAAAAAAAAAAAAAAAGAATATATTACCTACTGAAAATAACAATATAAAGTGAATCTGGACTCACACAATTTGCTGTAAATATTATCTCAATGTCTGACTATGTTTCCACACTATAGAACACAGATACAAGCTATTACATACTGACCAATAAATGGAAGCTGTGATGGTGAGAGAGAAGGTAGAGAAGGAGAAAAGAAATTCCAGACTTAAATTTTTTCATTCAACTTTATCCACAGTTTGCATCGGTAATATACATTTAGTGTTCCATTTGTGTTTAAATGCATCAGAAAATCAATTAAGATAGATCTGTGACCAATACAAACATTTCTGAATTCTTCAAAAAATTCAGTTAGAAAAGTCATTAAACTAGCATTCTGTAAAGATAATTATTAAACAAATGGTAATGCACTTTTATTATTTCAATTCTAATATATCCAACATCACTTCTTGTGCCATACAGTAATAAAATTTAACAGAAATAGTTATCTATTGAATTTTTTAGGGCCTAATAAAATATTTTAGTTTGATTATTCAGCCCTCATCAAATCACAAATCCCATTCAAATAATGATAATTGTTCTTAATTCAATAACTGATGAAGCAAATATATAACAATCATAAAAACATTTAGAATAAATTTTACAGTTAAAACATTACTAAAAGAAATATATCAGAGCCTTGGTATAATGTCATTGGAGACTATGATCTGAATCTGCTTTACAGGTGGTATTGCCATTTGGTACAAGAGTAAATGAACTGCCATGGCAAGGTCCTCAGATGGACTCATCTTCAATAGAATTTTGCTTTGCAGTAAAGAATGCTACAGTAAGGTTCTGGTGCATTTTCTCTTTAAAGTAATAATTAACTGACAAGTGAAATGCAATAAGAAAACAGCCTACAATTTCACTACTATGTCAATGATAATTAAACAGAACAATACTTGTCAAATAATTAACACTACATTGATTAATAAGAGAAATTCTATAGCATGGATAACTATGAAAACAGTACAAATAATTGTAGTTTTTAATGGTCACTTAGATTTTAGTTTGCAACACAGTCAAATTTTTTACATTAAAAAATCATCGACTAAGGTACTTATTTGCCATTTCTTACCTATATTACCCAATTTTCCACTGGGGAGATTATGTCAGTGAGATCTTTTTAAAAATCCAATGAAAAAAACAATTAATCCGCTCAAATATTTAACATAATAAATTACTAATAATTTAATTTTTAAATCTCCTGATCATAAGAAGCTTTAATTCTTTAAAAGCTCCAATTTGAGCCTTGGGGAATATAAAGAACACATCTGTATTCTAAAGCCAAAAATTAATTCTATAGCTTTATGCCAACTGATCAGAAAAAGCAGAGTTCTTCTTATACCAATCATTACTATACCATTTGGCACACTAGTTTTTACCTTTCATATATGCCCTTTGAAACAGCGAGGCCAACATTTTTAATAAGTTGCATCCATATTAAGAGGTAACAAGTGCAAATGATCACATATTTAAGATATGATACTTGCTTGCCTACTATAAAAGTAATTAAGGGTTCTTCTATAGGAAACTGAGTTATGCAATACAGTAATGTTTTTGAAAAATTCTTGCACTACTACCAATGCACATTTATTCATCTCTAAATTAAACAAGGACTTTGTGTAACATAGTTATCTCATGAAAATATGTATAGAATGGTCTGTGTTTAATTCAACATCAAGTTAATTGAGGATAATAAGCTTTACCGGCTTCATCAATGGCCAGATATGGAGTAAAAACCTATTCCTCAACACTGCTCTCTGAATATGTCTAAAGGCAGCACTGATATAATGCTCCTGAAAATCAAAGTATAGACCCAACCTTTGGCAGTTTTATCAAAATGTCCTTGATAACTAATACTTTGCTAGTTTCTCAAAAATCTTACTGCTTGTGTAAAGTTTTCAATACAGAAATAAAATACTCTTCAAATAATACATTTTAAAAAATGATTATGTTTTGCAAAGTTAAATAGCATAAATTAAGCATATTAACATCGGTTTTTGACAACATGAAACAACCAATTTAAGGAAAACTGCAATGGACGAACAAAAAAACCCACAAATGTCACAATGTGAGGCACATTTTAACCCTCACACATTATTGACCTTATAAAATCTACTAAAATATTTTAAAGTTCCATTGATTCTATTAATACATAAAAAAAATTGCAAAAATGCTTAAGACTATATGAGTCATCAATTACACAGGCACTTCACATGTAAACAATCTACAGTACAACTGAAAATATTTTGGCACCAACCTATAATACTAAAAGAATTTATTATAAAGTCAGAATTCTGTTTTTCCTACTCATTTTTTTTCTAGAAAACTAAGACGAAAGATTGAAGAAATTGTGTATAAACTAGGATTAGAAGTGTATTAAATAACTCAAATATAGAATTGTTTTAAACTGCTAAAAAACAATTACTTTATCCACGTGTTTACTAGTATGCTATGATGTAAAAAAATTAAACCTAATGTGATTATTAAATTGAAATTACAGTTTAAATTTAGTATCAATCTGCTTTCTGAAAAATAATCAAGGTTATCAACTGACTTAGTAAAAAGAGAATTTGAGTTTATCAAAAACTCTTAGTAAATTAATCCAGTTTTCCTCCAAAAGAAGTTTGGGCAATTAAAAATTTAAGTTTGTTGTTCTGATGTAATTTTTTTAAAACCCTAAGGCTTCACCTAAGGCAAACATTTTTTGACTGAACATTCTTATTCATGAATTTGAGATATCTGAAATCACTTCAAATAAATGAAACTATATACTTATAATTTTAAAATGTCATATCAAGCCATAGAAAGTTGAGATGCCTTGGTTGTAGGTAGTTCAAGGAGCGCCTGAACTGTGACACCAACTTTCACAAGACCTCGTTCTTCCAGAATATGATGAGGCAAACAGAGTCTTTCCTGGGGAGGAAAAAAAAGATATTTTCTTTTTATAGCAGTGTAGTAAAACTTCATTCTGTTTATAGCAGTGTAGTAAAACTTAAGTCAGAAATGGATTTTTAAAACATGCTTTCTATAAAACTTCAATTAAAAACATACGTTATTCTAAGTTTTCTTTTTTATATTGCATCTAAAATGTGTCTATAGTCTTAACTTACACAAAGAAAAAAGATTGACTTTGTGTGAAATGCTATCACTCTATACTTGAGTCTTCTCTATACAGAAAACATTCATAAAATAACACCTTATCACTTCTGCATTCACTATTCAACCACTGCTATCCTAATGCTTCTGCCCACTAAAATCACTCTGTTAAAAATCACAAATGCCTTCTTAAATGCCAAATGCCACACATGTATACTTAACTACTCTGACACATAATTCCTTTCATTAATGCCTATCTTGAAACCTTCCCCCTCCCTTGTCTCCTGTGACACCACTTTCTACTTTAGCTTTTCTGACAGCAACTGTACAGTAGCTCTCATTTGCCTTCACTGCTCCTCTTCTAATATCCTAGATGTTTCCAAAAGAACTGTCTTCATCCTCAACACTATATCCTCTTCTTGGGATTCTCATATATTCCCATAATTTAACTATTCCTTCCATCCTAATGACTTCCAAATCATTTCTTTCCTCCCACGATCTCTCTACTGAACTCCAAATACAAATACCAACTGAACACAGCCAACTGGATATCCAACAGACATAGCAAAATCAATGTGTCCAAAGCAGAAGTGCTTCTTCACCAAGTTGTCCTTCTTTGTTCTACTTCTTGGTCAATAATACAATAGTCAGTCTTCATTGACATAAACCTAGGAATCTTAATAGTCTTCTCTTTCTTCCTTACTCCCACAACACATTTGCCAAATACTACTGAAGATATCTCATAAAGAGTTTTCAAAAATTATCTGCTCATCTGCATTTTCACTGCTACATTTGTTGTCCT
Organism: Galagoides demidoff; assembly: GCA_963574575.1. NCBI lineage: Eukaryota > Metazoa > Chordata > Mammalia > Primates > Galagidae > Galagoides > Galagoides demidoff. Next base: position 4,068 of record CAUYQV010074818.1, read on the forward strand.
CCCAATATTTTACTTATTTGTTCAAATAACTACTGAAGTGTACATAAGAAAATAAGCATTAAGGTTTTGAATTAATGACATCAGATGCCACCCAGATGCCAAATTAAAAAGAAAAGAGCAAATCAAACTAATGGCAGAAAGAAAAGGGAAAATAATGAAGATGAGAGAGAAAAACAATAAAATAAAAAACAGAAGGTAATAGGAGAAAATCAATACAACCAAAAATTAGTTTGTGGTGAAGATTTTTAAAAATTCATAAACCCCTACCTAGGTTAATCAAGAAAAAGAGAATACACAAATTCCAACATCAGGACTATCTTGATATCACAAGATATTCTATAAATACCAATATGATAATAAAGAGCCATTATAAACAATTTTATGACAATAATTTTGACAAATTAAATGAAATGGATGAATTCTTTGAAAGATACAACATACCAAAACTCATACAAGACAACACAAAAACCAGAACAGCCCTATATATTTTTTTAAAAAATTGAAATTATAGGCCAGGCATGGTGGCACATGCCTGTAATCCTAGCACTCTGGGAGGCCGAAGCATGAAGATCACTTCAGTTCAGAAGTTCGAGACCAGCTTGAATAGAAGCAAGACCTCATCTTTACTAAAAAAGAAAAATTAGCCACGCATCATGGTGGGAGCCTGGAGTGATCCCATCTTCACTAAAAAGGAAAAATAAGCATCGTGGTGGGAGACTATAGTCTCAGATACTCAGGAGGCTGAGGGAGAAGGATCACTTGAACCCAGGGGTTTGAGGTTGTTGTGAGCAAGGCTGAGGCCACAGCATTCTAGCCTGAGCAACAAGAGTGAGACTCTTGGGGAAAAAAAAAAACAACTGAGGTACAGTGGCTCACACCTGTAATCCTAGCACTCCAGGAGGCTGAGGCAAGTGGACTGCTTGAACTCACAACTCTGAGACCACCCTGAGCAAAAGTGAGACCCCATCTCTACTAAAAATAGAAGAACTGAGGCAAGAGGATCACTTGAGCCTGAGTTGGGCAGGCGTTATGGCGGGCACCTATAGTCCCAGCTACTTGGGAGGCTGAGGCAAGAGAATTACGTAAGCTCAAGAGTTTGAGGTTGCTGTGAGCTGTGACACCACAGAACTCTACCCAGGGTGACAGCTTGAGACTGTCTCAAAAGAAATTTTTTTTTGAAATTGTAATTAAAAATCTTCCCATGAAGGAAACCCCTGGCTCAGATGAGTTTTTATGAACTTGACTAAATATTTTAAAAAGAAATACCAATTCTATACAAAATCTTGAAGAAAAGAGAATCCCATGAAGACAGCACTATCTCAATACCACCAGGCAAAGACATTTAAAGAAAACTAAAAACCAATATTTCTATGAACACAGATAGAAAAATCTAAAAATTTTAACAATTTGAATCTAATATAAAAACAGTAACAATAACTATGACAATAACAAAACCTATCATAATCAAGACAGAATCTAGAGCTGAGTTAACATCTGAAAATAAAACAATATAATTCATAATATTAACCAAAAAAACCATAATTACCTCAATACATACAGAAAAAGCATTTGATGAAATCCAATTTCCATTGCTAAGAAATTTCAGCAAACTAGAAATAAAGTGAAATCCTCATTCTGGTATAGGACATCTATAAAAATGGCACACCTAAGATCATACTGAAGGATGAAAGACTGAAATTTTCCTCAAAAAGTAAGACATAAGATAAGGATACTTAAAAATGATAAGTACTCTTACACCTCAATTCAACATCGTACTGGAAGATCTGGCAATTAGGCAAGAAAATGAAATAAAAGACATTTGGATGAGAAAGGAAGAAGAAAAAATATTTCTATTCATATGTAACATGAACATCCATATGGAAAATTCTATAAAATCTACAAAAAGCTAATAGAACTGATAAATAAGCTAAGCAAGACTGTAAGCTACAATATCAATATATAAACACTAGTTGTATTTTTATATATTAGCAACAATCAGAAATTAAATTAAAACTGGTAAACCACCATATATACAAAAGCATGCGAAATACAAAATACTTAAAGATAAATCTGCAAGATCTATGCAGTAAAAACTACAAAACATTGCTGAGGTAATTAAAGAAGACCTAAGTAAATGAAGGTATTACTTTGTTCATGGAAGGGCAGATTCAATATTGTTAAGATGTAATTCTCCATATATTGTTCTATAAGTCCAAGATAATTCCCATAATAATCTCATAAATTTTGTCTGTAAAAGGTGACAAGCTAATATTAAATTTATATGGAAACACAAGGGACCCAGAATAGCCAAAACAGCTTCAAAAAAGAACAAAGTTATAAAACTAAGACTACTTGATTTCAAAATCTGTAAGAAATACTGTTTTACCCATGTAAATACAGGGGAAACGGTCTATGGAACATAATAGAGAATCCAGAAATAGATCCACATATATATAGACAAATGCTTTTTTTTGAAACAGAGTCTAACTTTGTCATCCTTGGTAGACTGTCATGGCATCACAGCTCACAGCAACCTTAAACTTCTGGGCTCAAGTGATTCTCTTGTCACAACCTCCCAAGTAGCTGAGACTATAGGCATTCACCACAAAACCCAGCTATTTCTAGAGACAGGGTCTCTCTCTGGCTAAGGTTGGTCTCAAACCTGTGAGCTGAGGCAATCCACCTGCCTCAGCCTCCCAGAGTGCTATGATTATAGGACTGACCTACTATGCCCAGCCAGACAAATGGTTTTTGAAATAGATTCAAAGGCAAATGAATTGAGGAATTGAGGAAAGATGGGCTTTTAATCAAATATGAGAAAGACTGGATGCCCAACATGAGAAAGAAAGTGAATTTGGGGGAATTCCTCAAATTCATAAAAGGGCATCTAAAAAACCCCACCCTAAGTGATAAAAAGACTAAATATCTTCCTTAAGATCAAGAGCAAGACAAGATGTTCAATATGCACCATCTTTATTTAACATTGTACCAGGGGTTCTAATCTATGGTTGTAACACCCCACACCATCTCAGCTATACTAAGTATTCTAACCAGCACAATTAGGCAAGAAAAAGAAATGAAAAACATCCACACTGAAAAGAAAATAAAGCTATCTCTGTAGATGTCATGATTTTATATAAAGAAAACCCTAAGGCATGCAAACTTATTTTAAAAAAAGCCTATCATAATTTAAAAATGAGAATATAAAATCCACAAAGGAAAATCACTTCTGGGCCTGGCACGGTGGCTCATGCCTGTAATCCCAGCACTCTGGGAGGCCGAAGTGGGCGGATTGCTTGAACTCAGGCATTTGAGACCAGCCTGAGCAGGAGGGAGACCCTGTCTCTTAAAAAAAAAAAGCCAGGCATTGTGGCAGGGGCCTGTAGTACCAGCTAATTGGGAGGCTGAGACAGGAGAATCAAGAGTTTGAGATTGGGCTTGGCACCTGTGGCTCAAGCGGCTAAGGCGTCAGCCACATACACCTAAGGTGGCAGGTTCAAATCCAGCCCAGGCCCGCCAAACAACAATGACAGCTGCAGCCAAAAAAAAATAGCTGGGCATTGTGGCGGGTGCCTGTGGTCCCAGCTACTTGGGAGGCTGAGGCAGGAGACTTGCTTGAGCCCAGGAGTTAGAGGTTGCTGTGAGCTATGATGCCACAGCACTCTACCCAGGGGGACAGCTTGAGACTCTGTCTAAAAAAAAAAAAAAGAGTTTGAGATTGCTGTGAGCTATGATGCCATAGCACTCTATCGAGGGCAACAAAGTAAAATTCTGTCTCAGAAAAAAAAATCACTTCCGTTTCTAACAATAGCAATAAAATATCTGAAAGGAAAATTAGGAAAATAATTATATTTACAACAACATAAAATAAATTAAAGATTTAATTTAACAAAAAATTAAAGTCTTATATCTTGAAAGCTTACATACAAAAAATAAACTTACGCTGTAGAAATAACCTTACAAAGAGGTTGTAGATAAATGAAAAGACATCTCATGTTCATGGATCAGAAAACTAACTATTGTGACAATAACAATATTCCCTGAACTATTCTGCAGATTCAACACAATTCCTAACAAATTCCTACTGGCTTTTTTAAAGAAATTGACCAGCTAATCAATCCTAAAATTGACATGGAAATACAATGGATCCAGTACAGCCAAAAAAACCTTAAAATACAACAAAGTTAGGGATGACTCACACCTCCTAATCAAAATATGTCACAAAGCTACAGTAGCAAGACTATGTGATACTGAAATAAGAAATTCAGTCGGAAAGAAATTGAGAGTCCAGAAATTGACCCCAAGGTCAACTGATTGTTGACAAGGGTGCCAAGATAATTCAATGGGAAAAAGAAGAGTCTCATTAACAAATAGTGCTGGGAAAACTGGATAGCCACATGCAAACATATGAATTTGGACTTCTGCCTCACACCAGGAACAAAAGTAATCTGAAACAGACCATAGACATAAATGTAATCCCTAAAAGCATAAAATTTTTAGAATAAAATTTAGGTGTAAATCTTTGTAACCTTGAATTAGGCAATGTTTTCTCAAACATTACATCAAAAATACAAGTAACATAAGAGACAAAGAGAGAAACAGGACTCCATCATATTTAAAACTTTCATGCTGCAAATAATCCCATCAAGAAAGTGAAAAGACAACTTTATAATGGGAGAAAATACTTTTCTAAATCATGTATCTTATAAGCAACTTGTACCCAGAATACATATAGAGTACCTACAACTTAAAAATAAAAAGATGAATAATTCAATTAACAGATGGACACAGGATTTGAATAGACATTTCTCTGAAGAATATATACAAATCAATAAGCATATAAAACATGTTCCACATCAGTAACCATTAGGGAAATGCAAATCAAACCACAATGAGCTACCACTTCATAACTGCTAACATGACTAAAATCAAAAAGGTAGGCAGTAACCACTGTTGGTGAGGATGTGGAGAAATTAGAACCCTCACGTATGGCCGGTCATAGGGTAAAATGGTACTCTGGAAAATATTTTGGTAGTTTCCTTAAAAAGTGCTCATTTTGTTAGTTAAATAACAATTACCTGTGAGACACCCAGCTTTTTACAAGCATCAAGAAAATTTTCTACATTTCTTCGACATTTTGCCATGCTCAGTTTGGGCTGTAAATAAAAGGGAGAAAGGATGTATTTTTAGGCATTTTTATATAGAACTTACACTGAAAATTTAGTTTACTGAAGTATGTTATTTAAGGACAGTTTTAAGAAGCTAGATCTCCTTTTTGAGAACTAACAAACTATAAACAAAACTTACCACTGCTGGTGATGGTACATGAATACTAGCTACAGAGCGTGGCCTTATATGATTGGCTAAATGGCAAAGAACAACCCCATCCATCAGTGCAGCTCCAATGTCATCAGGCAAAATTACTTTTAACCTGGATTCAAGATTCTATTAAAAAAAAAAGGGTATAGATTATACATATTCTACCTTAAATATACATTTACACTACTAACCATTATAATCCAAAACTTTTAAGGAGTACTGAAAATAAAATACATATGCTTTGTTAATTTTCCAAGTTAAACCCATTTGTACATTGCAGATCCGAAAGGTCAATCTGACTTACATTACGCAGTTGTCGTATTTGCTCTCGTTCTTCCCGTAAATGTTCCATCTTCCTTCTCATTGTAAATCCTGGATCTGCTGCCCCATATTCCTGGCGAGATGAGCGACTGAAAGCTATAAAAAAAAGAAATTTCCTAACTTGTTACAAAGCTAATAGGCAAGAGTAACCATTCATGGGGAAAGAGGTATGATAAAAACACCAATGTAGAATTATATAAGACACTATTGCTTACTAATACATTCTGAATATGTGTTAAAGAATATATTTGAACTCCACTTATCTGCATAATTAAAAGCAACAGGAAAGACAAGTGTAATGATTTCTACCACCTATACATGTTCTTATTTAAATATATGTTAATTAGAAACTTATAACCCAGGTTAAAACTTATCATTTAACATATGTCAGCCTTTTATCTTTAAAGAAAAAGGAAATTATTCTTGAAGGTCAATACAGTTATTCAGGAATAGAAACTATAATTCAATACCTTGCCAAGTAACATGGATCCATTTTCTTTTGGGCTTGCCAAATGCGAAAAGATCCCTTTTTAAAACCACAATATAATGAAGTGCTATAATTTCAAAGTGTTTGGTCTGCTGGCAGAGTGGTCATTCTAACAGCAGTCACAGTAGAGTAGAAATGAGACTGCAGTATATCTAAGGCAAAAAGCTGAGGTTTCAGGAGCTTGAAGGTAAAGAGGAAGAAAGAAATGGGAATGGGAATTGGAAAGACAAATAAGGTTAAGAGAAAATTACTTTTAGGAGAGGGGAAAGAATCTACGTGTACTTAAAACTATGGAATAAAACTCATTTAAGCTGAGAGACTCTAGTTTCAAACATAACCAATACATTTTATTTTGAGAATATATATTTACCTGATCTAGGCTTCAAGCCAAAGGGACCATGTGAAAAACTATCAGTTCTCTCATAGTCCTAAAAAACAGAAAATAAATAAGATCTCTTTTCTTTCCAAATAATCAAAGTCATTTATTTATATCCATTCAATTTTGAGAAGTATCTGTTTCCATGATTAGTAGACAAAAGTAACTAGCATTTTGATTCAAGTTGATGCATTTCACTTGTAAGAAGTCAATAAATATTTGCCAAGTGACCTGACCACACAAGTCTTTAAATACTTCTCTCTCATAGTATAAGAAAAATGAAAATCATTACTGAAATATATAAAATATAATTTAAAAAAAAAAGCCAGAGTAAATTCTCCCAAAAATAAAGGAAGCTTCAAATGAAAAGTGAATTCAATGTATACTCAATATCCACTACAGATTTAACACTTAATGAGATGGAGCAGGGATCTTCCTTAGGGGCCTGTTGGGCCTCACCCCTACTCCCCTGGCCTAAAAATAAAGGAAAAATAAAATTGCTTTAAGGAAAATTCCCAAGCACCTAGCTTAGGCCTGCAACCAGCAATTAGAAAAGAAAATGAATAACCTGCTATGTAAGAAGATTATAATATCTTAAACTATAGCCACCCAAGTAAGTCAGAGCCACAAGATGTTTGGGTCCCCTATAGAAACTAAAGATAACACCTTAACATTATGTCCTTAAGTTGTTTTTAGAAATTAGGACCCTTGCCCAATGGAAAATGGGTCTACTTTCATGTAGCCTTCAGACACACTAAAACCAGAAGTAGATCGGGAAGTCCTGGAAATTTCCCAGCCCTCAACTCATTTTGAAAACCCCTGCACCCCTGCCTTTAAAACTCCTTGCTCATTATCAGTTTTCAGCCTTTTGGTAAAGATCAAGCATAGTAAAAAGCCTTGCTCATAAGCCATCAGCGCATTTAGGTCTTAAGTGCTGGCTGCCCATTCACCTTGCTTGGCACCCTACAATAAATGCCTTTCTTTCTCTGTGAATTCTAGTGTCACTGTTTGGCTTTGCTACACCAGGCAAGTTTGTTGAGTAGCATTAACAATGAGTAACCTGCAGCAAATCTATATATTCATACTAATAAAGGCTGCAGAACAATAGATGGTAAATTATTATGTCTTCTATTTGAATGCACATTATTCAAAAGTGCTTCATACATAGTGGCTTGATCTGGAAAGATCTGTAGTACATTTTAAATAAACTTGAACTTAGAGTCAGAAATCTTAGGCTATGTCTTCAGCACAATATTTAATTTCTTTGTCATTGTTTCTTTATCTTTCAAATGAGGTTATTGTGAAAATTAAGTTAACTAAATGAAACTATAAACTGCACAGAAATAAAACCATATAATGTTAGCACCTTCTAATCTGTATAACAATTCTGTGAAGTATATAGACCTAGCCTTCCATCACTTGTCTGCCATTTACTGATTAGGTTCTTTGGGAAAGATGTCAATCTTAGCTGTAAATGATGGTGATGATACCCATTTGGTGGTATTGCTATTAGGTTCAAATGTACAGGCAAGGACTTTCTTAATAGTAAACACTACACTAATTGGTCTTACCATTTTCCATTCACATATGAAATAGAAGTGATCAGAATTCTGTAGATTGTCTGAATCTTCTGCTGATTATCATGTGATATAAAGTTCAAGCTGAATGTTAACTGAGCTAGCAAAACACATACATGCTTACCACCCTATCCATCCACAAGTCTCATAGTTTGTCTTCATTATTTTGGTTAAATTGTTATGAATTCCTAGACAAAATTTCACTTGCCTAAATGCAAACAAAATTATATTATAAAAGTAATAAAATTTATTTGAGAAATACTCTCCTCACTGAACACAGACCATAAAATCATAAAGTAAGCAGGCAAATAAACAGTATAGTAGTTGTAAACAATAGTTTTAACCAAAATACCAGAGTATTTAATTGAGATTTCATAAGCTGTAACTTTCATATACCCATTCTTCCCCTACTATCCCCTTAAAGTCTCAGATGCCAAAAAAAATGTGTAACCTCCTGTCGATAGGAACAACCCACTGCAGGGATGTTTCTCGTGGAAAAAGGAAGTTTCTATTGCATTGCTTTCAGACCTAACTGGTTACAAGAAAAACCAAAGGTCATTGCACAATGCTAAATTACTTTTTTCATATTTAAAATTTGAAAACTGTCCTTATAATCTATTATTTATTTATTTATTTATCTATTTATTTTATTTATTTATTTTTTTAGAGATAGTGTCTAGCTCTTGGTTAGGCTGCTCTCAAACTACTAAGCTTGGCAATCCACCCACCTTGGCCTCCCTGAGAGCTAGAATTACAGGTGCGAGCTACCATGCCTGGCTTACCATTTATTTTAAAATATAAATGAATCAGAAAACATACATACATTTCATAACATGATTTTTCTTTGATCTATAAACATTTCCCAGTATGAAAATCATAAATAAATGATACTGTCAATATTTATACAAAAGATGGTACTCTTAGAGTTTTTATATGCCAGAAGGTCTGTATAAACTAGTCTACCAAGGACTTAAAGACAAAGGTGAATAAATTACATTGTGAAAAAATATTAGGTTTGAGAGAGGAAGCAAATAAGAACTCTATAGAAAACATATTTCAAAAGCACATAAAAACATATAAAAACAGAACTTGTACCTCAGATGATACTGGAGATTGTGGTGACATATTAGCATTATCACTGTCTTGCTAAAATATGAAAATAAAAAGATGAAAATATGAAATTATAATACAAATGATGATTTAAACACAACAAAAGGAAAATAAAAATTGTTTTGGTCAAGTACTAAGGAAAAATCTGCACTATACCATCTAGGACCTTACCACTCGAAGTGTAGTCTATGAATCAGCAGCACAGGTGACCTCTGGCAGTTTGTCAGAAATGTAGAAACTCAGGCCCCACCCAAGATCTACATTTCAGTAAGATCCAAGGGATTCTAAGTACAGTACTTTTACAATTTGAGAAGTACTGTCTATACATAATAGCAATGACCTGTTAATAATCAGAGACATGTAAATGAAGACATGCAAAAGGTCCATCATCCCAAAGAAGAATTCACATCTAGAAGACTATATATAAAATATAGGCTTAAAAATGATTACAAAATATTAATTTTATAAAATATGAAAAGGTTCATGATTTTTTTAATGACAATTCTACTGCCAACCTAATATGAAACTTTTGACATTCACCCTTGAATATGCATACCACTTAGAACATTTACTCATTCATTCACCAGACAATTACTGCCTCTGTCAGATACTCTGCTAGACACTGAGAATATTGAAATTTACTAAAATATCATCCATTCAAGGACCTTTTAGTCTATGAGAAAAATGGACTCATGTATGCAAGCAAGATAGAATTCTCAGAACAATACAGAGCTATGCATGGCATATTATGAGGCACAAATAACAGGCACTTGGGAGAATAAGTGTCTGAGTGCTTACCAAAAAAAGAAGGAATATTTCAAGATGAGAGAACAAGAACAAAGATAAAGAAGCAAAAAATGGAAGGATGAGCACAGAAAAACTTTGAGTACTTCTTTATTGCTAGAAGGTAAGATGAAAGGATAAGTTGCAAGTTGAGGTTGATATGGTAAGTAGGGGCTTTACAAACAAGGAAGAATTTACTTTCTAGGTTATGAGGTGAAGTTTAAGGTTTCTAAGCAAGAGAATGGCCTGACTATATGTGTTCTTTGAAATGATCATGGCGGGGATGGGGGGCAGCACAAGACGGTGGATTAGAAACAGCTCCTTATTAGCCACTCAATGTGAGACAGGGGAACTAGAACTCCAGTCACCTCTAGCTGGGGGAACTTACACAGGGACATTACTCTGAGGGCACAGTGAAACAGTGGCGGACTCCAGGAGCAGAAGAGGTTTGGAACTGAGGAGAACTGGCACATGGGGCAAGTGCTCACTTACAGGCAGGGGCTGGCCAACTAGCCCTCATGCGGTCTGGGGAAGAGGAAAGGGCTGTTTTATAGTTTATTGATTTTAGAGTAAACAGCTCTAGCAAGCAGTTTAAACTGCTTAAACTAGTGAGGGGGCTCGAAAATTGCTCAGTGGCCAAGACTGAATACCTGGAAGGGTAGACCTCCCATTGATGTGGCTGCTAAACAGGTGTGCCACTGTGGGAAGGCCACATCAGAACAATTCGCAGAGTCCTAGTGCATGGTTGGCTCTGGTGCACCTGCTGATCTCAGGCAATTATCCTTGGGGTGAGCTGAACAGACCCTGCATCCTCAGGGAAAACCCTGTGGTTGTCAGGGGGCACTGTTTAACATGCCTCCTAAGGAAGTTGGCTGGAGCTTTAGGACCCCAATCACAAGAGGACTGAAAGCTGATGATGTGACCAGGCCCTAATTGAGATCAAATAAGCCATAAAGACAGGACTCAAAGGCCTCTGCAAATAGAAAATGGCTTCCACCTTCAATTTTATATACAGAAAAAGCAGCATTTGTGTTCTCCATCTTCTAACACCATACCGCCATTTGGTGTACAGGCAATATGCTGCAACATATATAAAAGTACACACACACACACCCCTTCCATTTTTTGCTCCTTTTCACAATTTTTTCCCTCTGTTTTGTTATTTTTGTTGCCTTTTTTCTTCTTTTTGTCTGGTTACATTTTTATTTTTTCATTTTTTCTTTCTTAAATAGCAAGGGGGCCTCCATTTTTGTTATGGTTTTCAGTCCCTTTAATTGTTTCATCCTTTTTTACTCCTCTCCTTTTATCTCTTTTTTGGTAGAGACTTTTCTACTTTTCTCACCTTTCCCACATACATTTCCCAGTTACTTGGAAGGCTGAGGCAAAAGAATCACATGAGCCCAAGAGTTTGAGGTTGCTGTGAGCTATGGCGCCACAGCACTCTACTGAGGGCAACAAGGTAAGACTCTGTCTTAAAAAAAAAGAAAGAAAAGATAAACTAAATTGATAAACCTTTGGCCAGATTAACTAGAAACAAAAAAGTACAATCTCTAATAACCTGAATCAGAAATGAAAAAGGCAAAATATCAACAAATACCACAGAAACTCTATGCCCAGAAACTTGACAATGTGGTGGAAATGGACCAATACCAGGAATCACACTATCTCCATAGACCATGAAGAAAGCGATCTCTTGAACAGAACAATATCAAACACTGAGATGGAAGAAACAATAAAAAAAATTTTCCAACAAAAAGAAGTCCTGGGCTCAGCACCTGTGGATCAAGTGGCTAAGGCACCAGCCACATACACCTAAGGTGGTGGGTTCAGATCCAGCCCTCGCTGGAGGAAGGCAGAGGCAGGAGACTTGCTTGAGCCCAGGAGGTGGAGGTTGCTGTGAGCTGTGACGCCACAGCACTCTACTCAGGGCAACAGCTTGAGGCTCTGTCTCAACACAAAACAAAACAAAACAAAGAAGTCCTGGAAGAGATGGCTTCACACCAGAATTCTATCAAACCTTCAAAGAGGAGCTTGTATCTATAATGCAGAAACTATTCCAAAACATTGAGAAGGAAGGCACCTTCCCCAATGCTTTCTATGAAGCAAACATCACCCTGATACCAAAACCAGAAAGGACTCAACCAAAAAGGAGAACTACATACCAATTTCACTAATGAATACCAATGCAAAAATACTTAAAATACAAAAATACTTAAAATCAATAAAATCTTAGCCAATAGGCTCAGCGCCTGTAGCTCAACCGGCTAAGGCACCAGACACATACACCTAAGGTGGTGGGTTCGACCAGCCTGGACCCGCCAAAGAACAATGAAGGCTGCAACCAAAAAATAGCCGGGCATTGTGGCGGGCGCCTGTGGTCCCAGCTACTTGGGAGGCGGAGGCAGGAGACTCACTTGAGCCCAGGAGTTGGAGGTTGCTGTGAGCTGTGAAGCCACAGCACTCTGCCCAGGGTGACAGCTTGAGGCTCTGTCTCAAAAAAAAAAAAAAATCTTAGCCAATAGCTTTCAATTGTGTTCGCAGCCTCTAGCTCTCTGAGCTCCAGCCGAAGAAGGCGGGTAAGTAAGGAGGTCTTTATACCATGGCTCATACAAAGCAGACTGCCCACAAATCCACCGGTGGTAAAGCACCCAGGAAGCAACGCGCTACAAAAGCTGCTCGTAAGAGTGCGCCCTCTACTGGAGGGGTGAAGAAACCTCATCGCTACAGGCCTGGTACTGTGGCACTTGGTGAAGTAAGACATTATCAGAAGTCCACTGAACTTCTGATTCGCAAACTTCCTTTCCAGAGTCTGATGCGAGAAATTGCTCAGGACTTTAAGACAGATCTGCGCTTCCAGAGCGCAGCTACTGGTGCTTTGCAGGAGGCAAGTGAGGCCTATCTAGTTGGCCTTTTTGAAGACACCAACCTGTGTGCTATCCATGCCAAATGTGTAACAATTATGCCAAAAGACATCCACTTACCACGCTGCATACATGGAGAACATGCTTAAGCGTCTCCTATGATGGGAAAACATTTCATTACCAAAAAAAAAAAATTCTCTTCTTCCTGTTATTAGTAGTTCTGAACCTTAGATTTTTTTTCCCCATGGGGTCAAAAGATACTTAAGTATATGATTGCGACTGGAAAAATAGAGGACAGAAATCAGATAGGCCGTTTTTCCACTTTCATTTCTGTGTGAATTTTTAATATAAAATGTGGGGATGTGCAGCATTAAAGCAAGTCAAAATGTTTCAGTGAACAAGTTTCAGCAGTTCAACTTGATAACAATTACAAATAAACCTGTTAAATTTTTCTGGACAATGCCAACATTTGGATTTTTTTTAAAACAAGTAAATTTCTTATTGATGGCAACTAAATGGTGTTTGTAGCACTTGTATCACACAGTAGGTTCCATCCATTCACTACACTTTTCTAACTGAGTTGTCCTACATTCAAGTACATGTTTTTAATGTTGTCTGTCTTCTGTGCTCTTCCTGTAAGTTTGCTATTAAAATACATTAAACTGTAAAAAAAAAAAAAAACTTAGCCAATAGATTACAGTTACACATTAAAAAAAATATGCATCATGATCAAGTAGTCTTCATCCTAGGGATGCAAGGCTGGTTTGACGTACACAAATCCATAAATGTAATTTACCATATTAACAGAAGCAAAAACAAAGACCATATGATCCTCTCAATAGATGTAGAAAAAAGCATTTGACAAAATTCAGCATCCTTTTCTAATGAGAACATTAAAGAATATAGGCATAGGTGGCACATTTCTTAAAATGATTGAAGCCATTTACAACAAACCCACAACTAACATCATACTGAATGGAGTAAAACTGAAAGCTTTTCCACTTAGAACAGGAACTAGATAAGGATGTCCTCTATTATCCTGCTAGTCAACATAGTGCTAGAAGTTCTAGCCAATGCAGTCAGACAAGAGAAGGATATAAAGGGAATCCAAATGGGGGCAGAGTAGGTCAAACTCTCAATCTTTGTTGATGATATGATCTTATACTTAAGAAAACCCCACAGACTCAATCACAGGACTCCAGGAAGTAATCAAAACATACAGTAACATCTCAGGGTATAAAATTAATGTTCACAAATCAGTAGTCTTTGTATACTCCAATAACAGACAAGTTGAGAAGCTCATCAAAGACATAATTCCCTTAACAGCAGCTTCAAAGAAAATGAAATACCTAGGAATATACCTAGCAAAAGAGGCAAAGAAACTCTACAAAGATAATTAGGAAACCCTAATAAAAGAAATAGCAGAAAACATTAAAAAATGGAATAATAGGATGGGTGGAGGGAGAGTAATTGGTGGGACCACACCTACAGTGCATTTTACAAAGATACATGTGAAACTTACTAGGTATAGAATATAAATGTCTTAACACAATGATTAAGAAAATGCCATGAAGGCTATGTTAACCAGTTTGATGAAAACATTTCAAATTGTATATAAAACCAGCACATTGTACCCCATGATTGCATTAATGTACACAGCCATGATTTAATTTAAAAAAAAAGGAAAGAAAAAGAACTCAAAACTTTATGTTAAAAAAAATGGAATAATATACCATACTCTTAGCTGGGAGGAATCAACACTGTTAAAATGTCTATATTAAAAATGCAATCTACAGATTCAATGCAATCTCCATTAAAATACCAACACCATACATTGACAAACTGCAAACATTTTTCTTCATTTTGTATGGAACCAACTCCCCCCATAATTCCTACTCAATAAATGATGCTGGGAGAACTGGACGAGCACATGTAAAAGACTGAAACTGGACCTACACCTTTCACCACTTACAATAATTGACTCAAGATGGATAAAAGATATAAATCAAAGACATGAAACAATAAAAATACTAGAAGAAAGTATGGGAAAATCTCTTGAGGATCAGCCTGGGGAAAGATTTTATGAAGAATACTTCCTTGGCAATTGTAACAACAACAATAATGAACAAAAAGGACTTAATTAAACTGAAAAGCTAATACACAACTAAGGGAACAAGCTTAAAGCAAACAGACAGCTTCAGAATGCAAAAAAAATTGCATGTTAGTAATCTGACAAAGGTTTAATAATTAGTATCTACAGAGAACTCAAATTAATCTACAAAAAAGAGCAAACAATCCCACCTATCCCTGGGCAAGAAACAGGAACAGAACTTTCTTTGAGGAAGACAGGTGAATCGCTAACAAACATAAAAAATTTTTCATTAACCTTCATCGTCAGAGAAATGCAAATCAAAACCACCCTGAGATATCACCTAACTCTAGTAAGATTAGCCCACATCACAAATTACCAAAGTTGCAGATGCTGGCGTGGATGTGGAAAGAGGAGATCACTTTTACACTGTTGGTGGGACTGCAAACTTATACAGTCTCTCTGGAAAGAAGTATGGAGAACCTTCAAAGAACTCAAATTAGACTTCCCATTTGACCCCACAATCGGACTACTAGGCATCTACCCAGAAGAAAAAATATCATTTTATCATAAGGACATTTATAGTAGATAGTTTATCACAGCTCCATTTACAATTGCCAAGATGTGGAAACAAATGCCCATCAAGTCAGGAATGGTTTAACAAACTGTGGAATACTATTCAGCCATAAGAAAAGATGGTGACTTTAAATATTTCGTATTAACCTGGAAGGAGGTGAAACATATTCTTCAATACTAATATGAAACCAGTAGATGATCTAATACACGCCACATAGGAGTAAAACTCAATTCAATTCAAGTTGGGGGGTGGGAATGGGGGAGAGGGATCGGGAGATTGGTGTATTCCCACTTAATGGGCACAATGTAGGGGTATATGGCACACATTTTACATGTGGGACACAACTATAAGAGAGATTCTACCTAAAAACTTCAAAAACTGTGACCTGGCTATTTGTACCCTCACATTAATCTGAAATAAAAAACCAAAATGATCATTCTGGCTGCAGTGAGGAGAACGAACTTGAGAAAGGGAAAAGAACAAGGAAGCTTCTGCAGTAGTCCAGGTGAGAAATGATAAGGACCTATGCCAGGACAAATAGCAGAAATAAAAGTGGGGAATGTATGCAAAATATTTCAATAAAAATAAATAAATAAATAAATAAATAGTATGCCTTTGTCACTCAATAGATACTGAGGCAGGGAATAAGGAGGCAAGGAAAACAGCCAAACTGAATCTCTAGGAAGGCATTCACTAAATGTTTTATATAAAAGGCCAAATAGTAGGCTTTGTGGGCCATATGATCTCTGTAGCAACTAGTTTCCCTTTATCCACAGTGGATACATTCCAAGCCCCCAGTTGATGTCTGAAACCACAGAGAGTACTGAACCCTATATACGCACTATGTTTTTTCCTATACATACATACCAATGGTAAAGTTCACTTTATAAATCAGGCATAAGAGATTAGCATCATTTGCTAATAAAATAGAATAACTATAACAATACACTGTGATAAAAGTTAAGTGAATGTAGTCTCTCTACCTCTCTCAAATATCTTACTGTATGATAATCACCTATTTTCAGACTGCAGGGACCATGGGTAACTGAAACCTTGGAAGGAGAACCAGCAGATAAGGAGTAGAAGAACTTATGTACTCAACTCTTCCATTGTAATGCAGAAGCAGCCATATGTAAATGTGTGTGGCTGTTTTCCAATATAACTTTACTTATAATCACATCTGGTAGCCCAAATTTGGTCCCTGGGCTATAGTTTGGCAATCTCTGCTCTAATTGGATGGTGAATGGTGATTCTCCTAACTCAGTAGTTCTCAGAGCTTGGTTGCGGATTAACCTCAGATGGTAAACTTCAAAAACCTTATTGTCCAACAGATATGAACAGAAACTTCTCTGATGAAGACACACAAATGGCCAACAAACATTTGAAAAACTACTCATCGTCCCTGATCATCAGAGAAACGCAAATCAAAACCACCCTGAGATATCACCTAACCCCAGTGAGAATAATCCACTTCACAAAGTCTCAAAGCTGCAGATGCTGGTGTTGATGTGGAGAGAAGGGAACACTTTTACACTGCTGGTGGGACTGCAAACTATACAACCTTTCTGGAAGGAAGTATGAAGAATCCTCAAAGAACTCAAATTAGACATCACATTTGATCTTGCAATCCCATTACTAGGCATCTACCCAGAAGAAAAAAATTCATTTTATTATAAGGACATTTGCACTAGACTGTTTATTGCAGCTCAATTTACAATTGCCAAAATGTGGAAACAACCTAAATACCCACTGACCCAGGAATGGGTTGATAAACTGTGATATATGTATACTATGGAATACTTACTATTCAGCCATTTAAAAAGATGGAGACTTTTCTTTTGTATTAACCTGGATTGAGTTGGAACACATTCTGCTTAGTGGAGAAGTAAGAATCCAATGTACTCAATTCTAATATGAAGGCAGTAGAAGATCTAATATAATGTGGGGGGTAGGAGAATGAGGGATGGGGAAAGAGGAGGAGAGAGGGGCATGGGGTCACTATGTATGGCATAGTGACCTTTTGGGGGCAAGACACAATTACAAGCCGGACGTTACCTAACAAATGCAATCAGCATAACCTAATTCTCTGTACCCTCACTGAATCTCAAATAATAATAATTTATAATTCTCCTTTTTGGTTTTTTTGGTAGAGACAGAGTCTCACTTTATCACCCTTGGTAGAGTGCTGTGGCATCACACAGATCACAGCAACCTCCAACTCCTGGGCTTAAGTGATTCTCTTGCCTCAGCCTCCCGAGTAGCTGGGACCACAGGTGCCCACCACAATGCCCAGCTATTTTTTGGTTGCAGTTCGGCTGGGGCCGGGTTTGAACCTGCCACCCTCAGTATATGGGGTCGTTGCCTTACTCACTGAGCCACAGGCGCTGCCCCAAAACAATAGTAATTTAAAGAAAACCTCCTTGCCCAAGCCATACCACATCATACCACATGCCAATTAAATGAAAATACCTTGAGGTGAGACTCAAGTACCAGTACTTTTTAAGTGCAGACAAGGTTGAAAGCCACTGAACCAACTGCTGAACATTATGGAAAACTGAGTTTAGAAGCAAAAATGAAAAACTTAGTTTTGAATATGTTGAGTCCTAGTGGGTTAGTGGGTCTATGTGATATATCCAGCAGAGAGTCTAAGCAGGTAGGAAGATGGATATAAGATTAGAAGAGCCTGAATCTCAGGGTAGATGTCTATACTAGAGACAACCCTAAGAGGCCGCAGCAGGTGTTATTTACTGAAGCCTTAAGAGTTGATGAAGCCATTCTAGAGACCATGTAGTGGACCATGCCCTAGGGAACAACAATATTTGGGAGCAAACCAAGATCTTGTATAGCTAGTGCAAGGGGTAGGTGTACAGGAACTGACTGTGTTCATGTACAGGTAAATATTACCAAACACACCCACACAAAACATGTTATTCAGGATTAATTATAAATAACAACAGTGAAAGATGACCAGCTATTGGCAGAGCTGCCTGTTATTTATGCTAGTGTATACTATGGGAGAGGCCATGAAGAGAAATAGGCATCTGGGCTGGGGAATGATAACTCACTTGACTCTATTAATTGTTTTGTGATTCTGTTTCCTAAAAATAAAGGCATTTACTGAAGCCTGCCATGTAATCAACATCAAATTAACTATCAATTCCCCTAACCAAAAACATACAAAAACTTAAATATTTAAGGTGATGAGAATGTATCATTTCAATAAAGCTAGGTTGCTGCACAGTTTATTATGTTGGTGCAATAGAAAAATTTATGGTAATGAACAAATTGTAGAAATACAATTTCAAATTTTAAAATAGCACACAGAAGGGCAGCTTCTGTGGCTCAGTGAGTAGGGCACCAGCCCCATATACCGAGTATGGCGGGTTCAAATCCAGCCCTGACCAAACTGCAATAAAAGTAAATAGCCGGGCATTGTGGCGGGTGCCTGTAGTCCCAGTTACTCAGGAGGCTAAGGCAAGAGAATCACCCCAGGGGTCCTCAAACTTTTTAAACAGGGGGCCAGTTCACTGTCCCTCAGACCATTGGAGAGTTGGACTATGGGCCACAGGTCGAGTCAGCTGCTAAGCAGGACGGGCAGCAGCGGCAAAAACACCCAGCAGGCCGTATAAATGTCCTAGGTGGGCCACATGCGGTCTGCGGGGCCATAGTTTGAGGAGGCCTGGCCTAAGCCCAAAATCTGGAGGTTGCTGTGAGCTGTGACACCACAGCACTGTACTGAGGGTGTCAGAGTGAGACTCTGTCTCTTTAAAAAAAAAAATAGTGCACAGAATTTGTGGAAAGAGTTCCTATACAAAGTTTCTGAAAAATCTCAATTGACAACCAGGCTAATTTAGAAAGATAGGAAAAATAAACTTAAATTCATGGGTTATAGATACAAGATGAATGACGATGAAATTCTAAAACTGAATTATTAGCTAATTGTGTTCTAAAGGACATATAGAAATGAACTAATCAATAATTGTATTATGATGCTTGAACATTTTTATTATTGGAGAAAACCCATGCATTAAATCAAACACAAAGAATCTGAAAGACTGAATTTTATTATCATTCAGCCAACTCAATAAGGTAAATAAACATCTCAAGTAATTATTGAAATTATCCTTTTTTCTCACCTCATCATTTTCATTCCCACTTGAACTCTTCCTCGTTGATTTATACTGAAAAATATTAAAAGCACATACTTTATTTTTCCTTGAACATGAATTCTCTACTAGCAAATTTTGTGTGAAGTTTATTCATATGTTGGCACTTTTATCAAATTACTTGATATTAAGTTTAAGTAAATAACAAGTTTAAATAGTCCTACTACTAATAACTAACACATATAATGATTTCTATGTGCAAGCCATTGTTCTAAGTACTTTACAAAGATCAAATAACATTTATTTCCTGAGCTAAGCCCATTTCCCATTCATTCGGGTTTGCAATCTGAGGGTTGTCTTAGAGTGTTTTCTGAATTCATTATATCCAACATATCATCAAGCCAATTCTTTTGATCTCTCTCAGACTTACCTCTTCTGGATTCTCACAACTACCTCCCTATTCCAGTCTCTAATTATCTCACATCTGCTCTGTGTTCTTACCATTCTAATATGTCATCTATTGTTAAGAAACCCGCTGCTTTCAGCTTAAAAAAACATTACATTAAATGTACATATTCATTGTACAACAATTATAATAACAGTAATAGCTAACACTTAACACTAGTACATACTATATGCTAAGCACTGATTGAAGTGACTTACATGTGTTAACCCATTTAATCTTCACAACAACCCTGTTGGGTTAACGCACTTAATATAAAAAATACTAATAGATGAATCAAGGAAATATAGCATGACAACCACTGTCAATGATCCTGCAAATCAGTGGCAGATTAACCTTCTGTTTGCAACTCATGCCTATTCTGCTGAAAAACTTACTTTCAAATTATGTCCAAACTCCTCTGCCTGGCATTCAAGATTCTATTAAAGGTCCACTTTACATATTCAGCGTTACCTTTCATAACCCTTAGAAAAAATAAATAACCTACCTGATACCTCAACCAAAAACTAGGGAGTGAGCTGTGTTAGGGATTACAAATACAAGACATGTTTCTCCATGGTGTCTCCTATGACAACCACCAGTAATTTACCAGTGTGCTCTTCCAGCTAATACCACACACGCCCTCAATATGCTTTTAACTCAACGTTCCAGAGTCACAGAATGGCACTGGCATGTACGTGCAAGAAAACTTATTTGTCAACCCTAGGCAAAGAGTCACTTATTTTTAGTTCCATAGTTCTTCAATGAAACAGTGACATTTGAGTGAATAATATGTTAATATTCATTAACTACCCTCTGGCAAATGCTATTCTAAGTACTTAATGTTATTAAATAATTTAATAGTTATAACAATCATGTGAAGGAAGGTACAGGCATACTTGTTTTATTGAGGTCTGCTTTATTGTGCCTAACAGATACTGTGTTTTTTACAAATTGAAAGTCTGTGCAACCCTGCATCAAGCAAGACTCTCATACCATTTTTCCAACAGCATTTCCTCACTTTGTGTTTATATCACATTTGGATAATTCTCAAAATATTTCAAATTTTCATTGTTATTATATCTGTTACAGTCATCTGTGATTGATGATCTTTGATATCACTATTAAAATTGTTCTGGACCAACGCAAACCGTATCTACATAAGAAGCCATGTTCTGTGTGTTCTGACTGCTCCACTGGCTGACCATTACCCTGTCTTTCTCCCACTCCTATTCCCCAAGACACAATAATATTGAAATTTGGACACCAATATTAACAACCCTACAACGACCTCTAGGTGTTCCAGGAAAAAGGAAGCATAGTACATCTCCCACTTTAAATCAAAAGCTAGAAATAATTAAGCTTAGTGAGGAAGGCTAGTTGAAAGCTGAGAGAAACAGCTAAGTTGTAAATACAAAGGGTATGTTCTTGAAGGAAATTCAAAGTACTACTCCAGTGAACACACAGACAATAAGTAAGCATATGAGCTTTGCTGAGAAAATTTTAGTAGCTGGGATAGAAAAATTAAATGAACCACAGTATTGCCGTAAGCCAATCCAGAGCAAGGCCCTAACTCTTTTTAATTCTTAGAAGGGTGAGAGAGGTGAGGAAGTTTCAAAAGAAAAGTTGGAAGCTGAGAGAGGACAGTTCATGAGGTTTAAAGAAAGCAACCATCTCCATAACATGAAAGTACAAGGTGAAGCAGCAAGGGCTGATGTAGAATCAGTAGCAAGTATCCAAGAAGATCTACAGGGGTCCTCAAATTTTTTAAACGGGGCCAGTTCACTGTCCCTCAGACCGTTGGAGGGCCGGGCTGTGGGCCCCGGGATGAGTGCTGCTAAGCAGGACAGGCAACAGCGGCAAATCACCTGGCGGGCCAGATAAATGAACTAGGCAGGCTGCATGTGGCCCGCAGGCTGTAGTTTGAGGATGCCTGAATTCTAGCATAACTGATGAGGATGGCTACACAAAATAAGGAATTTTCAATGTAGACAAAAAAGCCTTCTTTTTTGTTGTTGTTGTTTTTTATTTTATTTAATTAATTAATTAGTTTATTTAGACAGAGCCTCAAGCTGTCCCCTGGGTAGAGTGCCATGGCATCACAGCTCACAGCAACCTCCAAACTCCTGGGCTCAAGCGAGTCTCCTGCTTCAGCCTCCCAAGTAGCTGGGACCACAGGCACCCTCCACAATGCCCGGCTATTTTTTGGTTGTGGCCATTATTGTTGTTTGGCGGGCCCAGGCTGGATTCGAACCTGCCACCTTAGGTGTATGTGGCTGGCGCTTTAGCCACTTGAGCTACAGGCGCCAAGCCAGAGCCTTCTTTTGGAAGAAGATGCCATCTAAAACTTTCATAGTTAGAGAGAAGTCAATGCTTCTCTTCAATGGTTTAAAGAACAAGCTGACTCTCTTACTAGGGACTAATACAGCTGCTGACTCTAAATAAAGTCCAATAAGCCAGTGCTCACAGACCATTCCAAAAATCCTAGGGCTCCTAAGAAGTACGCTAAATCTACTCTGCCTGTGATCAGATGGAAGAACAACATGCAGATGATAGCATTATCTGTACACAGCATGGTTTACCGAATAATTTAAGCACACTTTTGAGAACTGCTCAGATCATAAGATTCCTGTCAAAATATCACTGCTCTTTGACAGTGCCTGATCACCCAAGAGCTTAGATGAAGATGTACAAGGAAGATTAATGATGTTTTTATGCCTGCTAACACAACATTCATTCTACATGGATCTAGGAGTAAACTTTCAACTTTCAAACCTCATTATTTAAGAAATATGTTTTGTAAGGCTATAGCTTCCAGAGAGTGATTCCTCTGATGGATTATCTGATTATAGTAAAATGAAAGCTTTCAGAAAAGGATTCACCATTCTAGATGTCATTACAAACATTCACAATTCATCAGAGGAGGTCAAAATATCAATATTCACAGGTGTTTGGAAGAAGTCAATTTCAACTCTCATGGATAACTCTGAGAAGTTCAAAACTTCAGTGGGGGAAATAACTACATATGTGGCAGAAAGAGCAGGAACACTAGAATTAGAAATATAGCCTAAAGATCTGACTGAATTGCTACAATCTTACAATAAAACCTGAATGGAGGCTCGGCGCCTGTGGCTCAATCAGCTAAGGCGCCAGCCTCGTACACCTAAGATGGCGGGTTCGAATCCCCAGCCCGGGCCCGCCAAACAACAATGATGGCTGCAACCAAAAAATGGCCGGGCGTTGTGGCAGGCGCCTATGGTCCCAGCTACTTGG
>CAUYQV010074819.1:0-10484 GCA_963574575.1 Galagoides demidoff
GGCTGCAACCAAAAAATGGCCAGGCGTTGTGGCGGGCGCCTGTGGTCCCAGCTACTTGGGAGGCGGAGGCAGGAGACTCGCTTGAGCCCAGGAGTTGGAGGTTGCTGTGAGATGTGATGCCATGGCACTCTACCCAGGGGGATAGCTTGAGGCTCCGTCTCAAAAAAAAAAAAAAAAAAAAAGAAATTATTTTTAGAAAACATAAGGAAGAGTATAAGTCATTTGATTATAATGGTATCAATTACTTCACTAATGAAGTTATATAGTATATAGTATACTTGAAATAAGTAAGACTGATACACCAAAAATTAGGTTTATAAAGAACAATTATCACCTAGTTTACTTTAATTAAATTTTTTATTTTTATTTTTTTTGAGACAGAGTCTCATTATGTCACCCTGGGTAGAGTGCTTTGGTGTCATAACTCACAGCAACCTCAAACTCTTCGGCTTAAGTGATTCTCTTGCCTCAGCCTCCAGAGTAGCTGGGACTATAGGTGCCCACCACAATGCCCAGCTATTTTTGGTTGCAGTTGTGATTATTGTTTAGCAGGCCCGGGCAGGGCTTGAACCTGCCAGCTTCAGTGTATGTGGTCAGCGCCCTACTGAGCTACGGGCGCTGAGCCTACTTTAATTAAATTTAATTCATTAAAGGGTAGTGAACTATTATTCCATATACATTTAAATAATGATTTTATTTATCAAAACTCAATTTACAAACAGCTATAACTTGAGACAAGGTATACAGGTATTTGTACATTATCTAAAATTGAATTTTAAAATTATTTTCATTGTGATGGATATGTTACTTAGTTCAAGGTAAGCATTTCACATTGTATATCAAAGTGGCACCCTGAAGCCCATAAATGCATCAATGTAAAAAGTTATGATTTAATAAAAAAAAATAAAATTCTTTCCAAGGATTGAAAAATATGACATGTATTACTTTAACTCTATCTCCTATATGAACAATTAAAAAAAAAAGTTCATGATCACTCTACCTACAGCGACAAAGTGAGACTCTGTCTCTAAAAATAAAAGAAAAAAGTTATTAAGTCTTATTTGATATCACAGAATAATTCAACTATAATATCCCACTCACAAAGTCAATTTGGAAAACTGCGTAACGATAGTAGATTGAACAAATACATTCAATTCTACTCCCTTTGCAAATCAATAGCATACAACAGAGAAGTGATTTTTTTATTATAAAAAGGCATAGATCCAAAAGAATACAGAAGAGAAAAAAGAGCATGAAAATTTTGGAGCCAGGGGCCAGGGCACGGTGGCTCATGCCTATAATCCTAGCCCTCTGGGATTGCTTGAATTTAGGAGTTCAAGACCGACCTGAGCAAGAGTGAGACCAGTCTGTTTCACTAAAAATAGAAAAAGTTAGCTAGGCATGTTGGGCCAAGTCCCAGCTATTTGGGATGCTGAGGCAAGAGGATTGCTTGAACCCAGGAATTTGAGGTTGCTGTGAGCTATGATGACACCACGGCACTCTACCCAGGGTGACAGCGTGAGACTCAGTCTCTGAAAAAAATTTTTTTAGGGATAGTCAGGAAGGAAACAGGTGATAGTAACTGATATGGGAAACCTGAAAAAAGGAATATTAAGCTAGCAGTGGGAAAAACTAGGAAGGATGGCTATATGTCAGCGTATGGAGCAGGGAGGCCCTGGGAGGCCCTCCTACCCCAGCAGCCTGGCAATGTCCCTTCTTGCCCAGGGGAACCCTGATGGTTATTCTCTGTGCAGGATGAGTCTGAAGGCCTCTGGATTTGCAACCCTCTGCACAGTTGAGAGTGTAGCTAATATGAATTAAGTAAAAGTTTTCAAATTGAATGTTGAGAGCCCCCAAGCCTTCTTTTTTTCCACTAGGATGTTGAGAACTATGTACCTTTTGGAATGGAAGTGTCTTCTCTGAAGAGTCTGACTAGCAGAAGAGTAAATGCCTAAAGATACAGACAATGATAATTTTCCAAGGAAATGGCTATTAGGGATTGAATAATATCCCCGAAAAAGGTGTGTTAAGTTTTCTATGGACTGAATTGTGTGTCCCCAAAATTCACAGGTTGAAGCTACAACTCACAGCGTCTGGGGTTAAGGACCTTTCGAGAGCCAATTACGGTTAGTGAGGTCCTAAGCATGGGGGCCCTAATTTCATAGGGCTGGGGTCCTTTCATGAATGGGAAAATGCAGGCTCTTTCCCTCCATGAAACCAGGGAGGAAAGGCCATCTTACAAGGCAGGAGAGAGGCCTCACCAGAAATCAACCCTGACGGCCCCTTGTCTGGACGGCTGGCCTCTAGAATTGTGAGAAAATGATTTCTGTTGCTAAAGTCCCCTAGCCTGTGTGGTATTTTTCTATGGCAACATAAGCAGATTAACACAGGGTCCTAAACCACAGGACCTCAGAATGTGACTTTATTTGGAAATAGGGCCATTGATGATGTAAGTAGTTAAAATGAAGTTAAAGTGGAGTAGGGTGGGCCCTTAATCCAGTATGATTTGTATAATTTGTAAGAAGAAGAGAAGACACACAGAAAACAGAAGCATGGGGACACAAAGGAAGAATGCTGTGTGATGTGGAGGTAGGCAGAAGTACTGGCAACCATCTGAAGCTTGGAACCAGCAAGGAAAGGGTCTCCTCAACAGATTTCAGAGGGAGCATGGCCCTGCTGACATCTTGATTATGGACTTCTAGCCTCCAGAACTTGTGAGACAATAAATTTCTATTGTTTTAAGCCCCAGTTTGTGGTGCATCTTTATACAAGCCATAAGAACATAGTGGTCTAGTCCAAGGGTGTTCATCTTTTTTCTCTGCTGCACTTTGGAAGAATAAGAGTAGCCTTGGGCCACACATTAAATACACAAACACCAAAGAAAGCTAATTACCAAAATAAAAAAAGTCCATGAATAATTTTCGTGATATCAGACACCACAGATAAGCAAAAAAAGTCCTCACAAAATCAGCACATGGCCCATATGGACCAAGGTTGGACGTCCCTGGGTCAGAGCACCCTGCAGCCAGGATCACATTCCATAAGCCCATTTACAGGCACAGACCTCCAATCAGCTTTCAGTAACACTTAAATATGAGCAAAGTTATTCAGTAACACTTAAATATGAGCAAAGAATCAAGAATCATCTGACATTTGAGGAAGTTACTCATGAAAAACCAAGGCTTAAACAAATAAAAAACAGAATTCAAAGAAAAAGTCTATACAGAAAGCTAGGCGCGGTGGCTCACACCTGTAATCCTAGCACTCTGGGAGGCCGAAGTGGGTGGATTGCTTGAGTTCACGAGTTCAAGACCAACCTGAGCAAAAGCAGGACCCGTCTCTTCTAAAAAATAGGAAAACTGAGGCAAGAGGATCACTTAAGCCCAAGTTGGAGGTTGCTGTGAGCTATCATGCCACAGCACTCTACCCAGGGTGATAGCTTGAGATTCTGTCTAAAAAAAAATAACTACAGGTAAATTCTCATAAAAAAGGGAAGAATTTTTTTTTTCAGATTAATATGAGGGTACAAATAAGTAGGTTACAATGTTTACATTTGTTAGGCAAAATCTCTATTGTAGTTGTGTTCTGCACCCAGGAGAAGAAGGGCTAGGTTTGAACCCGCCCCCTCTGGTATATGGGGCCGGCGCCCTACTCCTTTGAGCCACAGACACCAATCCAAGAAATTTTAAACATAAAATAAGAATGCAATGCTATAGACAAAGGAATGTTCACACAGTAAAATGACTTCTTAGGATAGGAGCAGAAATTCAAAGAGCATCTGAAGGTTTAGAAGATAAAAAGAGAAACTCTATGAGAAAGTCTGAGCAAAAACTCAGAGATGAGAAGGAGAAGGAAAAAGACATAAAAATTAAGAGAACCAGACCAGGTGCCTTACAACCGAATTAAAGGATATCCAGACAAAACAAACAGTGAAAATGGAGTAGAGAATATCCTTAAAGAAATAATTTTAACCAAATTTTCCAGACGTGAAGGACAAAGGATCCTCAGATTAAAAAAAGAATACTGAGGGTTTAGCAAAACTGATTATAACTGACTTATGCCAAAGCACATCATCATGAAAGTTTAAAACAACAGGGGATTTAAGAATATCACACAACTTCCTGAATGGGGGTGGGGGGGAGAAACAGGTGAGAATTAGAATGGATTCAGGCTTGTCAATAGCAACACTCAAAAATGAAAGATGCTGGAGAAGAGCCTTTAAAATTCTGAAAGAAAATGATTTTCAGCATAACATCTCAAAAAATTTACCTCTCAGTATGGCCATCTCAAGAAAGATGGATTTTATCAAAATGAGGCAGTAAAATATGAAAGAGGAAGATAGGTAATTAAGACATCAGAGAATCCAAAACAAGAGAGCCAGTCCAGGGCATCTAACATACACGAATGAATTGGCAAGAAATGTACACAGCAGTGGCAGAGGTGGGGTATGAATATGGAACAAGAACAGAGAATACCAAACAAATCACAACAACAGCAACAAAAAATGGGTAAAACCAGGGAAGGGATCAGTCATGATGACAGTGGAGAGATCAGCTGCAAATAATGTTTACATAATGAAAGGGATTCCGTAACAGGCACTGTTCAGTGTCAGGTACTGATTTAAAAACTTTATGCTCATCAACTCATGTAGTCCTCATGACCATCTGAGGAGCTAAGTACTACTTACCAGTAAGAAAAGTGAAGCACAGAAAGGTCAAATAACTTATCTAAAGGTATGTTAGTAATGGGGAGGGCTAGGATAATACAAGCAACCTGGTTCCAGATGCTCTTTACCTTCTACATTCTATTGCTTCTTTCTAACTTAGTCTAAGTAATATAAATATTGAATAACGAGCTGATCCAAATTGCACTGTGTTGATACCGTGCAGCTGTAGAGGAGGGTAAAGTGCATGTGTATAGCGGCATGGGGTAACTGCTAAATCACCTTTCACAGAAGGAAGTCAACTCTTGATGTCCACCCGAACAATTAATAAATAGCAAAGTTAAGCGTGTTATTTAGAATATGGAAATCAATGCTAAAAGATTGAGATGAAGGAGCTGGAAGCAGTTGCCCCTAAAGCAGCGGTTCTCAACCTGTGGGTTGCGACCCCTTTGGGGGTTGAATGACCCTTTCACAAGGGTCGCCTAAATATATCCTGCATATCAGATATTTATGTTATGATTCATAACAGTAGTAAAATTACAGTTATGAAGTAGCAACAAAAATAATTTTATGGTTGGGGGTCACCCATGAGGAACTGTATTAAAGGGTCATGTCATTGGGAAGGTTGAGAACCACTGCTCTAAAGAGTAGGGATGAAAGGGTGGGGAACTATTGTTTTTCATAATAAACCTTGCAGAACTAATTGACTTTTAAAATTATAATCAAGTACAGCTTTGATAAAAGTAAAAACGACATGTACTTTTTTTTTTTTTTTTGTAGTTTTTGGCCAGGGCCGGGTTTGAACCTGCCACCTCCGGTATATGAGGCTGGCACCCTACTCCATCAGAATGGAGAATAAACAAGTAAGCACGTGGCCTATCAAAACTAATTTTCAGTAAAAACCTCATTTGTATCAGTAGGCTAATTTTTAAACTTTCTAAATTATTAAAACCTTTCAATCAAATGAGTATTTTTAATCCAAAACATCAAAGCATACTTAGGGAACAATTCTTGAGAATAAAGGAAAGTTCTTTAGTATGTTTTTTTCTCCTATTTCTACCCTAAAGCTAGTAGACCACTTCAGATTTTACTAATCAATAAGCTCTGGAGAACTGGTATGTGGTATATTTGTTCATTTTCATATCACCTAGATACTCAGAAAAAAATTAGGTCACTTTGAAAAACAAAGTCAACAGAGGACCATTTCTAGGCCTTTTAAAGAGTAATCTGTCAGAGTTTTCCCTGTTCTTTGTTCCTGAGCACAGTAAATCTTTAGAACCAAACGTGATTTTGATTTTGAAGTGCTGTTAGACAATCTTTTCATTGCCGCTTTCTCCAACATTCTTTGAACAAGAATACTGGTTTCCTAGAAAAGCTGCAGCAATTACACTTGACTTGGAAGTAAACACTCTATTTTCAAGTCATGAGATGGAATGAGTCTGAAAAAATTTGCAAAACCATACTAATTCTTCAGTAAGTTTACATTTCAATTACTGCAATACTGAAGTCTTTAAGTAGGCCATATCAGCCACACTATACAGGAAATTATATCCTAGGAAAGCTCTGTTTTTAAATAGGCAAAGGAAGAAAGGAAGGTTGCCAAAATACACAGTACTTTCCATTTGTTTTGATTTGAACACAGCATCTGTTTTATCAGGTGCAATCTACCATTTGCAGGCTTAAGGGGAATGGTAGTAGTTAGGGTGGGAAGAAGTAAATTAACCGAAAATGTTTGCTTTCTGAGAACAGTTTTGAAGTAGATAGCAGTGGAATTTAGGTCATAACCAAATACAGAAAGAAACTGGGCTTTATGATGTGTTAAGACTAGACTGTATACTCTCTAACCCAGCAGAATCAGAGCTGGCAAGCTAGATGAATCCAATTAAGAAATGCGCATGCTCTTAAGCACAATTTAATATTTGATGTATGTATATTACCCTTATTATTATTTTATTTATTAAAAACATATTGAGTATCTCTTATTTACTATGCACTCTTCTAGGTATGGGAATATGCCAACCAATAAAACAAGACTCTTCCCTGTGGGGCTTATTCTGGTAGGGGAAACAAACATATACCAATAGAAAACATAACAGCATAAAGTGTCATTAAAAATATGTTAACAGGGCAATTTAAGAAGGTTAATTTTGCCAAGATATTACCATATATAAAACAAAGCAAATTTAGATAAGATTACCATATAGGAAATATTTATCAGGCCAGAGTTCTGACAAAACTGTTGAGTCAGAGTTTACACTGGATGAGACTCAGCCTCTTTTGACAGGTGGGTGCAAGAAAATAATATTCAGAATTTTGTCAGAGTAAATTAGATCAGAAATACTTAAAGGACTGCCAAGATTTTTTACAGAATTTTCAAAAACTTCTAGTTTCTTTTTTAACCTCTTAGTTCACAGTTGATTTAGATGCTTATGGGTCCTATCCTACTTCTGGTTAAGCTGCCGCATCACCCTTCCTGAAAAATATCTGTATGGTTGTGGTCCCTGAAGGCCTACCTTTGAATTAATCAAATGCACATTCACTGGCTGGCTGTGAAAGCTGCTTCAACTTTTTCATGAAGCTAGGATCTTTACCTAAGTTTTTAAAGGCAGCATGGTAGAAGAGAAAGAATAAAATATTAGAAACAGAAGATTTTCCATCTACCAGTCCTGCCTTTATAATCCATATATTTTGAGTAGGTTAATTCACTTCTCTGAGCCTGTAATATTGAAATATTTTCCATGCATACTTTACAGGGTTGCAGGAAGGAGAAATAAGGTTGTAGATGAAATTAAGTTTGCTCATCAGCTGGGGGCAATTATCCTGAATTAATCAGGTAAGCTTGATGTAATCACAATGGTCCTTATAAGTGGAAGAGGGAGGCAGAAGAGACAGAGGAGTAGGGAGATGGCAGCATGAAAAGGTCTTAGCCCAATATTACTAGCTTTGAAGATAGAGGAAGAGAGCCACAAGCCAAGGAATGTGGACAGCCTGTGGAAGCCGGAAAAGGCAAACAGATTTCCCCTTAAAGCCTTCAGAAAGTTTCATTTTAGATTTTTGACCTCCAAAAATTCTCTTTTTATAAGAGAATAAATTTATGTCATTTTAAGTCACTAAGAGTATGATATTTTCCTTCTTTTTTTTTTTTTTTTTTTTTTGAGACAGAGCCTCAAGCTGTCCCCCTGGGTAGAGTGCTACAGCATCACACCTCACAGCAACCTCCAACTCCTGGGCTCAAGTGAGTCTCCTGCCTCAGCCTCCCGAGTAGCTGGGACCACAGGCGCCTACCACAACGCCAGGCTATTTTTTGGTTGCAGCCATCATTGTTGTTTGGTGGGCCCGGGCTGGATTCGAACCCGCCACCTTAGGTGTGTGTGACTAGCACCTTAGCCACTTGAGCCTCAGGCACCAAGCCAAGAGTATGTTAATTTCTTACAGGAGCAATTGGAAACAATAGACAAGTATTTTGACATTGGTAGGAAGCTATATAAATGTAATATATTACTCCTCCAAAATGACATCTTCAGTTAGTCTCTCTAGCAGCCTTGATGGCAGACAACTTAGTTACTGGGAGATTTTCAGAGTTGTACTTCCCCATCAAAGGCAAATGCCTACCCCTCCCATTTCAGTGCCTGAATCTTTTTGCTTTTGTTCTCATTTTATTTGTGAAGTAGAGTTGATTACCAGGTAATTATCAAACTATCTCCAACCACCTGCCTCTCACCTTCCCTACTTTCTCTTCAATTACTTATCACTTTATTCTTCTCAAAGGCCTAGGAGAATACTGTGTTCAGAGTCACAGTATTACACATACAGGCAGTGTACTATATACAGATAATTCCAACTTGGTTAATGAGTTATCCTCTAAAAACTATGCAAAGCAATATGCTAAGTCTGTATCTACACACATATATGTACATATCTCAACACATATCAAGTTTAAGTTTTCCAAACTTGAGTTTGAATGTTAATGGATTCTCTTCCATAGGTTAAACTATCTTTAATTTATGAATCAGAATCAAAATTTCAGGGCTAGAGCATCCTTATTAATCCCACATTTCAAAAGAACCTAGTAATAAAAATCTGAGTAGCAATAAAGGTAATAAAACATACAAATTCATGTTTTTAAGTCTTTAAAAATTAACACTGACCAAGTTAAAATTACATAGTGTTTATGAATGGTCTAATCTTTTATAATGGTTCTTAAGCCAAATCCTAAGTATCTTCTTTTGCTCTCTTAGCATTCATTTACACATAATAGGGCTATTCCTTGTTATAGTTTATTTAGTTTATGAGACAGGGTTTCACTTTGTTGCCCAGGCTGGAGTGCAGTGTTATCATAGCTCACTGTAACCTCAAACTCCTGGGCTCCAGGAATCCTGCCTCAGCTTCCCAAGAAGCTGGGACTAGAGATGTGTGCCACCCCACAGAGCTAATTTTTTAATTTTTTGTAGAGAAGGGGTCTTGCTCTTGTCAGGCTGGTCTCAAACAATCCTCCCACCTGGCTCCCCACAGTGCCAGGATTACAGGTGTGAGCCACCACACACCTAGCTCTTGTTACACATTAGTTAATGCCTCTGTATTTATTTTCTTTTTGCTATTCTCTTACCTTTTTTTTTTTTTAGGGGATAGTATTCCTGTGCCTGCTGTTATCCTCAAATTATTAGAGCTTCTCATCTAAACATCATTTTTAATTTGTATTTAACTCCCCCCCCCCAAAAAAAAATCAAGCAGTTTAGTAAGGGAGATGGAGTCTATGTTAAGCACAAATATATACACAAAGACACACACAGAGGCACACCAATTATCGCATATGCTGGGTCTCTGCAATATGTTCTAGGTGAAATGACACTGATGTTGAGATGCATAACACCCTGTACTTCAACTGCACAGGTAATTAGACTGCATTTAATCATAGTATTAAAAACATCCCAATAGGAAGAAATTTGACATTTATTAAGCACTGCCAGCAGTAGACTCCCTAGCTTAATATTTTCATGATGTTTGAAAATGATGGGGAACTCTTCTTATTATCTTTCAAAAGAGAACTCCAACTGAAGTATTATACAGCAGGGCAGAGTGTTGTCTAGGGAATTGTGCAAGGATGTGAAGTGTTACTGTGCTGCTGTTAGTACAAAACCGACATTAATTTCATGTTTATTGAATCTGGTAGTAAAAAAATCAGGACTGTATTTCATGTGTTGGTTTTTTTTTTTTTTTCATTCCACAGCTATCTACCCAAAATAAAAAACAGATGTTCAAATAAATCCTTTTTTTTTTGAGGCAGAGCCTCAAGCTGTCCCCCTGGGTAGAGTGCTATGGCATCACAGCTCATAGCAACCTCCAACTCCTGGGCTCAAGTGAGTCTCCTGCCTCAGCCTCCCAAGTAGCTGGGACCACAGGCGCCCGCCACAACGCCCGGCTATTTTTTGGTTGCAGGCCTGGGCTGGATTCGAACCCGCCACCTTAGGTGTATGTGGCTGGCCCCTTAGCCACTTGAGCCACAGGCGCCGAGCCCAAACACATCCTTGTACACGAATGTCTATAGCAACATTATTCATAATAGCCAAAATATAGAGCAGATGAAGGTGTTATACATATCTATACCAGGGAATATTATTCAGCTATAAAAAGGAAATACTGATACATGCTAAAACATGAATGAACTTTATTTATTTATTTTATTTTTTTTTTTGAGATGGAGCCTCAAGCTATCCCCCTGGGTAGAGTGCCATGGCATCACAGCTCATAGCAACCTCCAACTCCTGGGCTCAAGCGAGTCTCCTGCCTCAGCCTCCCAAGTAGCTGGGACCACAGGCACCCG
>CAUYQV010074822.1:0-15380 GCA_963574575.1 Galagoides demidoff
AAAAAAAATCAATGGAGAAAGTACAGTCTTTTCAATAAATGGTGCTGAAACAACTGGATATCCACATGCAAAAGAATGAAGTTGGAAGCCTGCCTGCCTCATACCACACTCAAAAATTTAGTCATATTGATCACAGACCTAAGGTAAGAACTAAAACTATAAAACTCAGAAGATGCAAACTGACCAAGGGGTTGGGGGGAACAAAGAAAACTCAGAAGAAAACACTGGCATTTTATGACCTAGGTTAGGCCCATGGTTTCTTAGATATGACTCCCAAAGTACAGGTGACAAAAGAACAAATATGTAAATTGGACTTCAACGAAACCAAAGACTACAGAAACCATCAAGAAAGTGAAAAAACCAAATGCACAAGAAGGGGGAAAGCATTGCAAATCTTAAATCCAATAAAGGATTTGTGTCCAGGTACATAAAGAACTCTTACGACTCAGTAATAAAAAGACAAATAACCTGATTTTAAAATGAGCCAAGGATTTAAATAGACATTTATTCAAGGAAGATAAACAGATGGTTCCCCAGCACATGAAAAAGTGTCTCGTATCATCAGTCATTAAGGAAATGTTAATCAAAATCACAACAAGATGTCACTTCACACCCACTTGGAAGGCTAGAATGAAAATGACACACTCGTTGTTCAAGTAAGTGTTGGTGAAGTTCTGGAGTGCTGACCAGTGTTGGCAAGAGTGGTGGGTGAGAGGGGAAGGTGAGGGAAGGAGAGTTCCTTCTCACTGGGACCTGTGCTTAGGCAGCACGGTGCCTTCTGAGCTGAATTCTCCTGTAAGGTGTGGCCGGCATGATAATTTTGAGGATCCCCCTCCTTCCCAACCGTGGTGGTCGCTTACCTGCAGCTCCCACAAATCAGGCAAATGCAGTCTATTGTGGGGGCTAGACTCTCTCCTTAACTCCTCTGGGTCCCGTGTTCTCCCTCCAGCTCCCCCTGTGCTGAGACCTGTCCCTTCTAGACAGTCATGCTGGACACCATCTCTTGTGACCTCTCTCTCTCATTCACACATCACCTGTGCAAACTCTGCTATGATTACAGATGCTAACCTAGAAGCAAGTGGCCTTTTTCTGCTGCCAGCCACCTCCAACTCACATGAGTTCACTTCTCCTCAACCTGGGCATTTTCCTAACTTACTGGGATTGTTGTCTGAGAATGTGCTGATTCTCCAGTGGAGGGAACTCAGATCAAGTCCCCCTTACCAGGCTTCAATCAGTAGCTTTCTCCCCAAATCTCCTCTAATCTCCAACTATCTGACTCAGTGTGACTCAGTTGTCTTATTGGTTCTCTATATTTATTTGAAGTGTGTCACTGTCACTCTGAAACTCACTTCAGAATATAACATCTGTTATCTTCTTGCCTCAACCAAAACGAGCTAATTTTTTCATACTATTGGCAGCACACACAGCTGTACCCTTTGCATTTTCTACCTAAAATAGCTTCTATACTGTTATATAATAGCATTAGTATTTAAAAACCTTATCTGCTAATTTGATTGGTGAAAACAAACATCTAGACCGCTAAAGACGTAGAAATGGCCAACAAACACATGAAAAGATGCTCAACATCATTTGTTATCAAGCAAATACAAATTAAAATCAATGCGAGGTACCACCTCACACTCTATGATGGCTAGAATTTAAAAAATGGAATATAGGCCAGGCACGGTAGCTCATGCCTGTAATCCTAGCACTCTGGGAGGCGGAGGTGGGAGGATCCCTTGAGCTCAGGAGTTTGAGACCAGCCTGAGCAAGAACAAAACTTCACCTCTATTAAAAAAGGAAAATAATAAGTGTTGTCAAGGATGTGTAGAAATTAGAACTTTTCTCCGTTGCTGGTAGGAAGGTAAGTGGTGCGACCATCGTAGAAAAGATTTTGGCAGCTCCTCAATACAATAAACACAGAATTCCCATATGACCAAGCAGTTCCACTCCTAGGTACACACCCAAAAGAATTCAAACAAACACGTGTACATGGATATTAACAGCAATACTATTGGCAAGAGCCAAAAAATGGACACAGGCTGAACGGCCATCGACAGATGAATGAAAACAAACTGTGTGTATCAGAGAACAGAGTGGTATTCAGCCATAAAAAGGAATGAAGTACTGACACATCTATAATGTGGATGACCCTCTAAAACATCACACTAAATCAAGGACGCCAACACAAAAGACTATATGTGGTCTGATTCCATTTCTTTGCAATGTCCAGAGTAGATAAGTTCATAAGACAGAAGACAAGATGGTGGTTGCCAGGGACGGGAGTGAAGGGAAAAAGCTTTTCTTATACATCAAAAATTTAAACAAAATGAAATTTAAATAAAAACTAAGATTCTAGAAGTCTTTCTTCCCATACTGACTCGTGATGTCCTCTTTATCATCATAATGCAAAAGTGTACACTTGCACACTTAGCATTTCAGTATTTCCAACGTTGACAATTTGAGCACCTCCAAGAGACCATAAATATTGTATTCTAAATTGCAAAAAATGTGAAAGTATACCTCATGCAAAGTTAATATGGAATTTTCCTAAGCACTGATTTAAATTACAAAATGTGGGGGAACTAACCTGCTGCCTGTATTTTAATGAAACCTTATTTTTCCACTCATTGTGAAGTATTTTACAGGGGAAATTTATATGCACATGGTCTTCAGCTGCTTCTCTCACTCAGAATAATATTTTGTGGGAATCTGAAGTTCATTGTTAGAAAAAGTTGCTCTCTAGCTCTGCACCTGTAGCTTAAGTGGCTAAGGCGCCAGACACATACACCAGAGCTGGTGGGTTCAAATCCAGCCCGGGCCTGTCGAACAACGACAGCTACAACCAAAAAGTGGCCAGGCGTTGTGGTGGGCACCTACAGTCCCAGCTACTTGGGAGGCTGAGGCAAGAGAATTGCTTGAGCCCAGGAGTTTGAGGTTGCTGTGAGCTGTGATGTCATAGCACTCTACCCAGGGCGACAGCGTCAGGCTCTGTTTCAAAAAAAGAGAAAAAGAAAAAGTTGCTCTGCCCTGTTGGCCTCTGTAGTTAGAGAAAGGATTGCACTATGTATTGTTTTTACTGTTAACCTATCAGGCATTCATTTGGATTCTATCTGAAGTCCTTATTGGTGATTCTAGATTCAGTCAACTTCTCTCTGGGGTCTGTGGTGAGTAAGGAATGAGGCCAAGCCTGACACGAGACTTTCTTATACTCCCTCCAAAGGATATTTGTGGAATTATTCAAAAGGACGCCACTGCTCACCGACTTCCAAGTTGAGATCTCTGCTTTCCATCTTTCCCTGTGCAGGAGCTTGCTGTCTGCTTGCCTGGAGTAACCCATTAGCGCATCTTCTCTAGGGACTGTGGTTTGCAAGTTCTGTTGACTTGTTTTGGAAAGTCACAGGACTGTGGACATGACTCTCACTCACCATTTCCTGTCTTTCTCTTATGTCACTTTATTTTCTGCTTTTCTTTAGTCAGTGTCTACATTTTTACATTAAACACAACTCACTATATTTATTTTAAATAACATTAAAATACTCCTGATTAGTCCCTAAAACCAACCTTTTTTTTTTTTTTTTTTTTTTGAGACAGAGCCTCAAGCTGTCCTCCTGGGTAGAGTGCTGTGACATCACAGCTCACAGCAACCTCCAACTCCTGGGCTCAAATGAGTCTCCTACATCCGCCTCCCAAGTAGCTGGGACCACAGGCGCCCACCACAACGCCCGGCTACTTTTTGGTTGCAGCTGTCATTGTTGTTTGGAGGGCCTGGGCTGGATTCAAACCCGCCACCTTAGGTGTATGTGGCTGGCACCTTAGCCACTTGAGCCACAGGCGCCAAGCCAAAGCAACCATTTTTAACGTCTTAAGAATATTTTCATTTTTATTGATCTATATATTATTTTATTGCTTTACTTTTCCAATTTTTTTGAATTGATGTTTAAGAATGTGGTATGCAAAATCTATTTCAGGGAATTTACAGAGAATCTATGCTTAAGTAAGTGATCAATTTTTGTGAAATATGTAAGGATTTATATTTAGTTCTCACTACCCATTTGTTAAACATAGCCATTAGGATTTTGTTAAAAAAAAAAAATCTGAAGTAACAATACTATTCAAGTCTCTAATTTTCAGCCAGGCATATGCTATTCAGAAGGCTGAGGTAGGTAGATCACTTAAGACCAGGAGTTTGAGACAGCCTGGGCAACATAGTGAGACTCTCATCTCTATAAAAATTGTTTAAGAACTAACTGGGAATGATGGTCACACACCTGTAGTCCCAGCTACTTGGAAGACTGAGGCAGGAGGATGGCTTGAACCTAGGAGTTGGAGGCTGCAGTGAGCTATGATCTCACCATTGCACTCCATCCTAGGCAACAGAGCAAGACCCTGTATTTAAACAAACAAATAAACAACACCCTCAAAAAACTCTACTGTAGCATTGCAGGTTGTGTCCCACTGGGCAAAAGATATGTTTAAGTTCTAACCCCCAGTACCTGAAAATGTGACTTAATTTGGAAACAGAGTCTGTGCAGATATAATTGAATCTTACTGTGGTAGAGTGGACCCTTAATCCA
The DNA here is from genome assembly GCA_963574575.1 of Galagoides demidoff. Classification (NCBI taxonomy): domain Eukaryota; kingdom Metazoa; phylum Chordata; class Mammalia; order Primates; family Galagidae; genus Galagoides; species Galagoides demidoff. The sequence continues at coordinate 4,578 of CAUYQV010074822.1, forward strand.
ATACGACTGGTGTCCTAAGAAGAGGGGAAGAGACAGACAGACAGACACACAGAAAGAACCTCATGCGACAAAAGAGGAGACTGGAGGGCAGCAGCCGCAAGCCACGGGTGACAGCCACCGCCAGAAGGTGGAAGAAGAGGGGAAGGAGCCTCCCCTACAGGTTAGGAGGGAGCATGACTGGGCCCGCACCTTGATTTTGGCCTCCAGAACTGCGAGAAACTATATTTCAGTTGTTTAAGCCACTTGGTTTGTGATACCTTGTTATAGCAGTCCTGGGAAACTAGTATAGGTAAACATAATAAGTAAAATTTCAGAATTATTCTCATGAGGTCAGGAACAGGAAAGGGATGCCTAGGAGCTCTGCTTTTAAGCAACATTTGAGGAGGAAAAAGCAAAACTGTCTATTTTCAGTTGAAAATGCAAGACGGTCTACCAACTAACCATTCCCAGTTAGGAGAGCTTACTGTGGTTCCCAGGGACAAGGTCAGATGCACAAAGCAGCTTCCTTCCTATATACCAGTGATAGTTAGAAAATGGAAGTGCAAACTCCCAATCACAGTTTGAAAAAGAACAACAACAACAAAATCAAGATAAATGGGGATCAATCCTCGCACACGGTATCTATGGAAAAAAAGGCAAAACATTATCAAAAGAATATAGAAGTGGATCTGAATAAACATCCGTGCATGGGAACACCTATTGAAAAGATGTAAATTTTCCCCTACTTTCTTGTGTTTTATTTTTCATAATGTTTAAATTTTATCTTAAGTATGTAATAGTTACACATACTTTTGGGGTTCGTATTATATTATTACACAAACACAATGTTTAATGAATATGTCAGGTTTAATGGGCATAAAAATACAGTTAGATGGAAGGAATGAGATCTAGTATTTGGAACACAGTAAGGTGATTACAGTGAACAGTAATTGATTACGGCTCGGTGCCTGTAGCATGGTAGTTACGGCGCTGGCCACATACACCCAGGCTGGCGAGTTCACCTGGCCCAGGCCAGCTAAACAACAATGACAACTACAACAACAACAAAAAAATAGCCGGGCATTGTAGTGGGCACCTGTAATCCCAGCTACTCGGGAGGCTGAGGCAAGAGAATCGCTTAAGCCCAAGAGTTTGAGGTTGCTGTGAGCTGTGATGCCATAGCACTCTAACTGAGGGTGACATAGTGAGACTCTGTCTCAAAAAAAAGACAATAATGTATTATATATTTCAAAATAACTAAAAGAGTGGAATTGGAGTGTTCCTATCACAAAGAAATGATAAATGCTTTAAGTGACAGATATCTCCCGCATTTTAATCTATAATCTCAATGCAATTCCAATGAAAATATCAACAAATACTTCATAGAATTTGATAAACTCAACCTAGCTAACACAATTTTGTAGACTGAAGTGGAAATATTTGTCCTACAGACATTATTATCAAGAGAATAAGAAGATAGGAAAAACTTCATATCAAGAAGATATAAAAACTTCTTATCAAGCTATACTAATCAAGAGAATGTATAATTAGCCTAGAAATAAAAAAATACCATAATAGAGAAGAAGATGGAAGGCAAAATAGACCCAGGAATATACAGACATTTGACAAATGGTGGAGTAACATTGCAACTGAGGAAGGGAGGATGGACTAGCCAGTGAGCAGTGTGGGGACCACTGGCTAGTCACAAGGAAACAATTACATTAGATTCTTACTTTACACCATTCCCAGAACAATCAGTTCCACGTGGGTTAACAGTAAATATAAAAAAACAAATTTTTTTTAATTGTAGAAAAAGCTAAAAATGAATATCATCCTGACCTCAGAGTAAGGAAGGATTTCTTCAACAAGACACAGAATATAAGACCAACAGGAATAAGTCTTTGTACATACCACCTATGGAGAAAACATCAAACCATTATCAAAGGAATACAAAAGTAGATCTGAATAAAATGTCCATGGATGGGAACAGACATTGATGAATGTGATCATTTTATTACTTAAGTGATTTTTGGTTTTTTTGATACAAGATCTTAACTCTATCACCCAGGCTAGGCTGCAGTGGTGCAGTCATAGCTCACAGCAACCTCCAACTCCTGGGCTCAAGTGATCCTTCTGCCTTAGCTTCCTGAGTAGCTGGGACTACAGGCACCCGCCACCACACCTGGCTAATTTTTCTACTTATTGTAGAGATGGGGGTCTCATCTTGCTCCAGCTGGTCTTGACCTCCTGGCCTCAAATAATCCTCCCACATTGGCCTCCCAAAGTGCTAGGAGTATAGGTGTGAGTTACTGTGCCTGGCCTATTATTTAAGTTTTAAGCCATTTGGTTTATGATGCCTTGTTATGGCAAACTAATACAAGTAAACATAATAATTAAATGAAACTTCAGAATTCTTCTGATGAAAGGCAGGAATAGGGACAGCGTACATCAAAAATGTCTCCGGGAACAAATACAACAGAGGTTTGCCTCTCCTCATTTGGAAGTCAAAATCAGGGTTCCTGACTGCGGACAATTCTCCTCCATGTGGCCCTCTGGGGACACAAGTTGCTGTAGGCTCTTTGACACACAGTCACTGTAGTGACCGCCTAGTCAGCTGGAACAGGAACTAAGTTGTGGAGGGACAAGCTCTCTTCCTCATGTCCCACGGCTAAAACTTAGTCACAGGGTCATTCCCATTGAAGGGAGCTAGAAAGTTTAGTCTGCATCCAACTAGAGAAAATGGAATTTCCAGCGAACTGAAAAACTTAAAAGTTTCTGCTCAACATAAGACATCATCAACAAAGAAGGAAATATAAGCCATAGACTAGGGAAGGGTGTTCTCAGGTACCTAAGATTCATGGTACCCATATAAAAGGCGCTATTTATCAACAATGAAACGACAAACTCAATAGAAAAGTTGGCAAAGGATAGCCACCAATTCACAGAAAAATGGTCTGTAAACAATCTATAAAAATAAGAAAATGTACTTCATAATGCTTAGTAGTGCTGACAAAAAACTTTGAACTGTGGCACTGGTTAGAAAGACTGGTGATACCCAGCTCTGGTGACAGAGAAAGGGCCCGCTTGTCTACATGATGGGTCTGTTAATTGGTGCAAACTTTTCCAGACAATTTGGTACTATCTATCGCAATTTAAAGTAAGAATTACTTTTTACCGAGCAATTCCACGCTTAGTAATTTATCCCATAAGCACAATCGCACATTTGCACAAAGATAAATATGTAAGAATTGTCAGGGCCATATTTTTTGGTAAAAATAATAAAACTTACTAATTTAGAAGGGGCTAAACAAATTATGATGATCAATTGTAAAATCCATATGGAATACCATACAGCGAAGCAATTACAAATGAAGGTAATTGAAAAGTAACAAAACATTAAAAACAAATTAAAAGAGTAAGTCTCAGGACAATATAGATAGTGTGACTCCACGTGTTTTAAAATCCTTAAAATTGTGTGCATAAACATTTATATAAATGCATTAAAACAAAGGCCTGAAATAATACACACCATATGGTGTTAGTGGTTTGTCTTGAGTTTTGGACAATGAATAGTATCTTTGTAGTTAAATGAGAGAGTGTCTCCCCTGATTGGGCCAACTTGGAATAAGAAAATTAAATTTTGCTCTTTTTTTTTTTTTTTTTGCTTTTCACTCAATAAGGGGGTGTTCTCTGCTAAGGAGCTGGGACATTTCAGTAGATGGCTACGTGGCCTGATGAAGTGCCCTTCCAAAAGGGTTCCTCTCCCTCGCTTCTGGCTTAACCTGCACACACCTCTCTGATGGCAGGACTTGATTAGGCAGCACGGACCCTCAGTGAGCGGCTCCCTTGACAGTGATGGCTCAGAGCCCTCCCCCGGGGCCATGTTCAAGGTCATGTCTCCTCCCAGGGGAGGACGATACTCACATCCAGTGACTGCTGCATGCCTGATCCCCTTACCTGGATCTGGGACCTCTCCGAATGGCTGTCACCGGCAGCCCTGAGAGTGTGCCATTCAGAGCTCCCTCCAAGAAAACCTGCTGTAAGGAGCATGTTTGACAATTTCCTGCTGCCAAAGTTTGGGATCTACAGCAGTTGATGCCAGGACACACACTCTCCGAGGTGCTGCCCCCCAGTGACTAAGCACAGTGCTTGTGTTCAGGGACAGTAAAAGTGGAACTCCTCACTGGGTAGTCTTTGCACCCGTCTCCCCACTACGGGCCGAGCCTTTCTGAAAAGCACACCTGGCGGAAGCGCTTCTAGGTAAACCAGCTTCCTGCGCTGGTTCCCTCCAGAGGCATCAGACCGCAAGCTTCTGCCCACACTGCTTCCTCTCTCTTTTATCCTTCATAGACCTCTCCTGCACTAAGCTTTCTCTGGTCACTTCCTCGTGGGGTTCTGGCCTCAGAGCTGCCAGCCGCTCTCCCGCACACCTTCATTCCTGTGTGGTCCCTCCCCACCCCCACATAGCACTCCACCTCTGAGCTGGTGCCACCTGGGGAACTCAGGCTGTGACAAGGGCTGACAATGTAGTCCCTGCAAAAGAAATTCTTTTAGTCAAAATAACAAATTGACATTGTGAAGTGGAATACTTCCAGTAGAAAAAGAAGATTAAAGGCTCATATGGCCAGAATGTATTAATACTCGTCTGATGAAGCCAGAGGAGACACGGAGGGTCTCCCTGGGTCACTTGTGCCTGGGTTTATTCCTACCCAGAAAGGAGGATCTCAGTAGCACACGACTGGCCGATGTCCCCAGGAATGTGCCTACCTGACGCCCGAGCTGCTCCAATCATCCTTCCTCGAATCAGCCCCTCTCTCTTTTTGTTTCTTATTAATTTAATCTTTCCTCGAAAAACTTCCAAGACATAGTCAAGTTTTTCTTTCAAATCATCTGGAAAAATATCCAATATTTGACAACATATAAGTTGCAACTATGGAGATTTAAAACAAACACCATGATTGATGATATGGAAACCATGCCATTCCACACAGTTCTAACTTCATTTTGAGACAGAGTCTAGCTCTATTGCCCAGGCTGAAGTGCAGTGGCATAATCATAGCTCAGTGCAATCTCCAACTCCTGGGCTCAAGGGAGCCTTCTGCCTCAGCTTCCTGAGTAGTGGGGACTATAGACACCCATCACCATGCCTGGCAAATTTTTCTATTTTTTGTAGAGATGAGAATCTCACTCTTGCTCAGGCTGGTCTTGAACTTCTGGCCTTAAGCAATCCTCCCACCTCAGCCTCCCAGAGAGCTATCATTACAGGTGTGAACCATCCCACCCAGCCAGAAGTTCTAACTTTAAAAGGAAATTTTATCCTATGTAAGGGGGAGGGAGAAATCAACTGTAAATATTTTTTGGAAATCGAAATCAACTGCAAGTATTTTTCTGCACTTCTCGTGAAATAATTCTATTTTAATAAATCACTATTAAAGTTTTAATAGGAGAAGCACAAGTTACAGAGCTTTGGTACAATTTGACTTTGCCACTAACTGTGCTAATCACACTGTAAACAACCACGCTTCTTACGTTGTAGTAACTCTTAGGCAAGTTAACAAATGGCTGAAGCTTTTGTTTCCTCAGCTCTGAGAAGGGCTGGGTACTGTGTTCCTGGCAGCACTCCAGCAGAAGGAAGAAATACATCACCCAGCACAGAGCCTGGTCCCTAACAGTCACTTAGTGCCTTCAGGTTAATGTGATGATGACAAAGGAGTCTGGCACCAGGTGATCTGGAGGGACCTTGATGAAGTCAAAACTCTTCCATCTCCGGAACTGATCAGGAGGCTGGGATCAATGTGAGCAGGTTCACAGTAATTTTGGCAGAAGGAGGGGTCTCCTTGTTTCCAGAAAGAAACAGCAACATAGCTGCACAGCTGCACATGCAGGTGTCTGCAGGCACCTCACTAGCATCCAGGCCATGGGAGTCAGCCCTTGAGGGCGATAAAGGCAGTACTTGCTGCCATGAAGTGGGGCGCTTGTGTTTTTCAGAAGATGGTCATGCTGTTGGCTTGCAGTTAAGAGAGGCTAGCACTGGGGAAAAATTGGATAGCAGCAGGTCACTTGGTGGGAACAGGTCCCTGGGCCTCTGGCCCTGCTCCTCCCAGCTGAGGGAGTCTATCAGCAATGCCTTCTGGTGTCAGCTGGGAAAGACAGACCTCAGTTCAACAAGCCGCCCTGCAACCTCTGATGAAGGCATTGTGAATTAAAGGAATGTGTCCGTCCTGAACTCCATCAGAACATAGAATGTCCTTCTTCCTGTGTTTGAGGCTCTGCATGGGTCAAAGGCTAAGAGAGGAGAAACAGAGGTGTCTGGGCTGACAGCCGCCTACACCTTGGCCATCCACGCCTTCCCTTTAATGTCTTAGAAAGTATGCACGATGCATAGATGTATGAGCAGATCATCAGAGGTTATCAACTGGACATCTGTATACCCCAAATTCATATGTTGAAATATGATCCTCAATATGATAGTATTTGGAGGTGGGCCCTTGTGTGTGTGTGGGGGGGGCGTGGGTCATGGGAATGGAGCCCTCATGAATGAGATCAGTGCTCTTATAAGAAGAGGCCAGAGAGCTAGCTTGCCCTGTCCCTTGATATGAGGACACAGCAATAATGATGGCTATCAGCCAGGAAGAGGGCTCTCACCAAGACCTTGCCCTGCTGGGCATCCTGATCTTGGACTTCCAACTTCCAGCACTGTGAGAAACAAATGTTTATTGTTTAAAGCACCCAGTTGATGGTATTGTGTTATTGCAGCCATGCTAACTCATAGTGTGGTTCTAAAAGGCAAGGGGAAGTGTCCCTTGGTCATTTTTGAAACTGTATCCTCATGGCAGGATCCTTGCACTTCTAGGGGAATCATGCCTGGCAGGTCCACCTTGTCCCCTGCTTGTGGCTTTCTTGGTGACTTCTTGCTTTGTAAATTGCCAAACATGTTGCTCAGTGCTCCTGAACAGACGAGGTAGCAAGGGTGGCGTGGGCATCAGGGGCCAGGCCATCTCTACACTCTTCCCACACAAGAGACTAGAAATAAACAGTCTGGTTCCCTCAGGCTGGGATCGAGCTGGCATAACATGCTCATCACACTCAGGAGGTGCCCGAGCCCCCTCCCCGCAGGGGGAGCCTCTTGGGGTATCTTCTTTTTCTTCTCCTGTCTGATCCTCTTCCTACTGTTTCTCCTCGTCTTATACCTTCCCAGCTTGTAGTGGGTCAGATTCACAGTGGGTTGGATGCACTTTCAGGCTGAAACCTATCTGACACCATTGCTTGGGCACTCCTGGCTTACCAATGGTTTGCATTCAGTCATAAAATAGAGAACCAATTTCAAATTCTAAGTGCAGTTAAGCAGATTGGGTGCTAGTATCACAATCCCTTAAGACCGCTAAACATGGAGGACCTTAAGAGCAGTAAGCACTCAATTGCAATGGGTATGATTAAAATCCCCTCATGGGAAGTTCCTAGATCATCATTTCCCTGCATGAAGCCCTTAATGGCTCCCTGTATACCAGGAAAAAATTCAGACAATGCCCTTCATGAGCATTCCCTGTTATGCCTCTGGTTTTATGCCCACCCCCCAACTCTATACTCACACGTGAACTACATAAAACACAAAACTCGCTGTGTTTGCTCTTGCCTCAGGGCCCTTACAGTGCTGTTTCCTAAATCTAAAACACCTTCTCTCTCTGCTCTACCTAGAGAGCTCCAACTCATTCTTCAGGTCTCAGTCGAGACGTCCCTTCTTCCGGAAGGGATCTCTAAAGGTGAGGTTGCTGCCCTGTGTTTACCTCATGGAAGGGCTACATCTCCCCGTCCCCACCCAGGACCCCAAGCACCACAAGCACAGGGACTGGACTCATATTCACCAGTGCACCAGGAGCCCCGGGTGCAGTGCCTGCCTCAGTACCCACCAAGCATGTTCTTTGTAGAAAATAAATACTCAAGTGCCATCAGAGAGAGCACCCCCTTCAAAGTAGATTAGATAATCAGTGATCTGTCTTACCAAATTCACTCATGTCATCTACCAAAATAATTTCTTCAAGTAAATTGCTGGGAGTGAGATTCACAACACTGAACATTGTCCGAAACAAGGCATTGAATTCTTCATTATGGAAGCAGATGATGACACTGGCAGTGGGTAGTTGGTTTGGGTAGTGGTTTTGAAGACACCTGCAGGCATGAATGACAGGGAGAAAGTGACCCATCTTAAAGCCTGGGCTGTTTGGAGTCTCAGTCAAACCCCTGTCCTTAGTTCATCTTTTTTCCCTCTTTATTCCTTCAATTGATGATTGTGATAACAACATGACAGGACATCTAAAAATACAAAAATTAAGACACAAAGATTTCTTTCACGTATGTTGTAAGACCTGAATCATTCCCCACTCCTTACCACCAGTAATAGTTGCTCTTTTCCTGAGACTTTCTTTGGTAATCTTAGTTATATTTTAAACATAGTATAAACACAAATTCTATTTATATTTTAGTGCCTGTTATAAAAATGAATTATTATATTCATGGAATTATTATATACACATGGAAAAGTTCACATTAACTTTATTGTACTACCTTCAAAGAAAATCTATTATATTTACGGTGTCTGTTACAATACCAAAACAGTGGGTGTGGTAGAATTGGATTTCTTCCAAGTCCTTTTTTTTCTCTTTTTATTTCTTGCTTTTCTTTTCTTTCTCTTCTTTTTTTTTGAGACAGTTACACTCTGTCGCAGGCTAGAGTATAATAGCATCATCATAGCTCACCAAAACATTAAACTTCTGGGTTCAATCAGTCCTCTGTCCTTGGCCTGGGATTACAGGTGTGAGCCATCATGCTTCCCCGCCCCCTCCCCTCACCCGCCTCTTCCAAGTACTTGACAAAAAAAAGAAAAAATTTCTTTTTGTGCACATGAGGGAAGAAATAGAGGCTGAATTCTAGTAACATTAGTTATTAACTATTAATTATAGTTTGAAGTGCTATATTATTTGGTTGTATTTGAAAATATTTTAGTTGTGAATTTCAGAAACCTCTATGAGCCAACTTAAACAAAAAAAGGGAGATAAATTGTAAGATGACTTAAATGTCTCACAGGACTAGCTGCAGAAATGCAGCTGGGCTGGGCACAGATTAGAGAGGCCAGAAATAAATCCATGAATTTATGGTCAATTGATTTTAATTTTTTTTCAGAGACAGAGTTTCACTTTATTGCCCTCTGTAGAGTGCTGCAGAGTTACAGCTCACAGCAACCTCCAACTCCTGGGCTTAGGCGATTCTCCTGCCTCAGCCTCCCAAGTAGCTGGGACTACAGGCACCCACCACAATGCCCGGCTATTTTTTTGTTGCAGTTTGGCCGGGGCTGGGTTTGAACCAGCCACCCTCGGTATATGGGGCCGGCGCCCTACTCACTGAGCCATAGGCGCTGACCCGGTCAATTGATTTTTGATGTCAAGTACATATTGTGGGAGAAATGTCAGTCTCTTCAATAAATGGTATTCTGAAAACTGGATATCCACATGCATCAGAATAAAATTAGACCCTTATCTCACACCATATACAAAAACCAACTCAAAGTGGATTAAAAACTTAAACATAACACTTAAAACTATTAGAAGAACACAGAGGGGGAACAACTCCATAACACTGATCTGGGCAAATTCAGATTTGAGCCCCAAAGCACAGGCAACAAAAGCAAAAATGGATAAGTGAGATTATATCAAATTAAAAAGCTTTTATACAGCAAAGGAAATAATCAACAGAGTGAAGAGACAATCTACAGAATGGGAGAAAATATTTGCAAACCATACCTCTGATAAAAGATTAATACCCCAAATATATAAGGAACTCAAACAATTCAATAAGAAAACCTGATTGAACAATCAGCAAAGGACCTGAGCAGACATCTCTCAAAAGAAGACACAGAAATGGCCAATAAGTGTGTCAAAAGACGGTCGACATCACTAATCATCGGGGACATGCCAATTAAAACAAGGAGCTATCACCTCACACCTGTTAGGATGGTGAGTATCAAGATAACAAGTATTTTCTAGTATTGTGGAGAAAAGGGAATCCTTGCACAGTTGTTAGAAAGATAACTTAAAACAGCCATTTTGAAAAACGGTCTGACCCAGAGTCCCACTTTTGGATATGGACTCTCTGTGCGGGAGAGACACCTGCACTCCCCTGCTCACTGCAGCATTTTCACCATAGCCAAGATGTGAAATCAGTCTAAGTGTCCACCAATGGCTGACTGGATAAAGAAAATGTAGTATATATACACAATGGAATACTATTCAGCCTTAAAAAGGAAGGAAATCTTGTCATTTGCAACAACATGGGTGAAACTAACATTATATTGAATGAAATAAGCCAGGCACAGAGAGACGAATGTCACATGATCTCGCTCACATGCAGAACCTAAAATAATACATTATACACTTGAAAATTGTAAAGGGAGTAGATTTGAAGTATTTCTACCATAAAAACGTTAAGTATGTGAGGTCATGCGTGTGTTCATTAGCTTTATTTAGCCATTCCACGACATATACATATGTTAAAACATCATGTTGTATATCATAAATATACACAATTTTAATTTCTGATTAAAAATACAAACTAAGGCTTGGCACTTATGGCTCAAGTGGCTAAGGTGCCAGCCACATACACCTAAGGTGGGAGGTTCGAATCCAGCCCGGACCCGCCAAACAACAATGACGGCTGCAACCAAAAAATAGCCGGGCGTTGTGGTGGGCGCCTGTGGTCCCAGCTACTTGGGAGGCTGAGGCAGGAGACTCGCTTGAGCCCAGGAGTTGGAGGTTGCTGTGAGCTGTGATGCCA
>CAUYQV010074824.1:0-13693 GCA_963574575.1 Galagoides demidoff
TAACCAAATGATATGAAAGTTATGTTAACCAGCTTGATGAAGATGTTTCAAATTGTATATGAAACAGCACAATGTACCCCATGTTGGCATCAATGTACACAGAAACCAATTAATAAAAAAAAAAAATAAAATAAAATAAAATATTTGATGACATTAAGGTATGCACTGGGAGATGTGAGAGATGGGTAATAAGAATTAAAGTGTTCTGAGCTCTTTCTATTATTTCAGTGGAGAGTAAAGATGTTAAATCATTTAGACTCTGCTAAGGTAAGTATGCATGTTAAGATTTTTAGGATCACCTATAAAAGGTGGAACTTGAACTTGAATCCAGGATCTCAGCATCCATATAATTCTAGAGGGGAAAAAAGTTTCTTTATAGAGTGCTTTTGGCTTTTTAGCTACAAAGACTTCAGGTATGCAGGGAGTATAGGACCCTGTCTGTCACTGACTGTACCCTCACACCTGAGCCTTAGGTCTTCCCAGCACAGAGAGTGGCCAGACCCACTCTGAACCTTTCCCACCACAACTCTCCTTTCTTTTCCCTCCTTTCTAACTCTCAATCTCACTCCTTTGAAGCTTCTTCTTGTCTTCAGCCCACTTCTGCTTGCCAGTGTCCTTCAAACAGATCTTACATTTCTGGAAAGCTTGTTTACCTTCAAATAAATCTTCTGAGATGTTGCTTCTTCCATAAAGCTTTTCCTCATTGTTAGGAGAATGGTGACAACTCCCTTTGGTCATTGCTATGATTTGGATACGGTTTGTTTGGCCCCACCAGTCTCCTGTTGAAATTTGGGAGGTGGAGCCAGGTGGGGGGGGCAGTTTGGGTTGCAGGGCCTGATCTTTGGTTAATGGCTTGGTGCCATTCTTGGCAGTGGGAGAGTGGGTTGTCAGTCTTAGTTTCTTAGTTCCAACTGGTTGTTGGAAAACCCTGACACCTCCTCTGCTCCCCCCTCACTTCCTCTCTCTCACCCTGTGATCTCTACACACTGGCTCCCCTTCGCCTTCCACCATGAATGGAAGTTCTCTGAAGAGCAGTTGCTGGCGCCATGCTTCTTGTACAGCTCGCAGAATCATGAGCCAAATAAACCTCCTTTCTTGATAAATTACCCAGCCTTAGGTATTCCTGTATGATAATGCAAACAGACTAAGACAGAAAATGCAGACTGTATCTTGGCACTGCCATCACCCTGGTCACCAGGTGCCCCCTCCCATGAACTCCCCAGGCTTTCTGCCCATTTGGGTCTCTTTAGTGATATTTATTTAGCTGACTGTGTCTTTTCTGATGGCCACCTTCAAGTGTCCAGACCAAACTCAAAGCTCCTGGAGGCGTTGGACTATATCTCTCCTCCTCCCATGTTTCCTGATGTGGCACCTGTGCCTCTCCCTGTGGTGTGCTATACTGAGAGACGTCTCATTAAGACTGAGGCAAAGACACATCTGAAGGACTCTAAGATGACGAAGCTCCTACGGAGGCCTCCTGACAGCAAAAACAAGAGATACTCCTGGTGAGGGTCAGAAGGGGCCCTACACCTCTTCACCTGCTATGGGTCTCATGGGGACTCATTCCTGCATATTTAACACTCTCGCCACACCCTCAGCTCCCCTGCCTAGGTCTCTCTTCCTCTCTTCATTTGATATGCACTGTTGAGTCCCTAGTGCAAATCCAAGCAATGTTCCATCTGTCTTCTACCCAGATTCCTAGTTACAGGTCTCTTTCGGGTCCCCAATTTGTGTTTGCTTCAGAGATGTGGAGTCCTGCCCCATCAGCTCAATTTATTTGGGCTTCTTCCATGCTAAGGCAGGCCCGCAAAACTTCCTGACCAGGAAACAACAGGTTTTGAGCTTGAACAGGTTTCTAACCCCATCCTGCCTCAAAGGTGTGTCCTTTCCACTCTGACAACCTTGATCTTCTTATCCTATTGTACTTCCTGCCGCACCCCAGGCTGGTGCCCTGCCTGGTGTAACCATGTCATGCTCCTTCTTCATCTTCCTCTTGACCCCGCTTGATTCCTTCCCAGGCTCAGGATCTGTCACCTACTCGCAGTTGGCAGACTGTCAAGTCAACTGCCCCACCTCTCCCTAGCCCTTATGAAACTATAAAGGCCCCTGCAGTTCTTTCACTGCAGAGAAAGAGGTAACATCGGGGAGGAAGCCTAAGGAACTCAGGCATCCAGCCACCTGCCCCCAAGCTCACGGTTTTTCCCAAGGACACATACTTAGGAGGCCCAAGGTCCTGGAAGCTCCAGCCTTTATTTCTTTACTTTCAACTCTCCTTTCTCAAGAAACATCTGCTGTTTGCCTTCTAAGGTCTTGGCATATTGGGGATCCAGGCATCTTGCTTTCCTGCCACAAAGCGGCAGATGAAGATGCAGAAAGGAAACGCCATCCTTACATATTGGTTACTCTTGCACCTCCTGCTTTTAGAAGCTGGTAAGTGATTTTATTTAAAAGTTGGTGGTCCGGCTCAGCGCTTATGGCTCAAGCAGCTAAGGCATCAGCTACATACACCTGAGCTGGCGGGTTCAAATCTAGCCTGGGCCCGCCAAACAACAATGACGTCTGCAACCCCAAAAAAAGCTAGGTGTTGTGGCAGGCACTGTAGTCCCAGCTACTTGGGAGGCGGAGGCAGGAGAATCGCTTGAGCCCAGGAGTTGGAGGTTGCTGTGAACTGTGATATCACAGCACTCTACCCAGAGCAGCAGCTTAAAGCTCTGTCTCCAAAAAGAAAAAGTGGGTGGTCTGAGAACCTTTGAGGAGTTGGGGGAGATGTGACCACTGCTGGGGTCAGTTCTGCTTCTCCTCCATTGAGTGAGGATAACAATGTATCACCAGGAGTTAAAACTGTGGCTGTGGTCTTAGACTGCCTACATCTCCATCTATTAACTGTGTACTTAGGGCGAGCTGCTTCTCTGTGCCTTAGTTACTGCACTTGTAAAATGGTAATGACCTGGGTGTGATGTGGTTGGGGACTTAAATATTAAGAACAAGAAGAGTTTGCTGCTTTTTAAACATCACTCTACTATATCCTACAAACTCTTATTTCCTTCCTGTCCTTAACACTGATTCTACGTCAGCCTAAGTCAGCCTCAGATCAAGGAAAATAGGATTTGTGAATCAAAACAAATTTCCACAGCTCTGACACTGCTAAACACTTTGGGGGCCATGTCCTGCTGTACAAATGGAAAGCATGACTTTTTGGAGAATTCACATTTTGGACCAAAATTAGCCCTCCTGTAACTTGACTCATTGATCTGGCTTCTTTTACTTGTACCCTCTCCTCTTGGTCATCCCAGTTCCTCATTTAGCTTTACTTGTGATTCTGAGCTTACCACCAATTTATACCATATTACAGATGTAGGGGAGACCTTACCAAAATGGAACTAAACTCTAATCCTATGTTAGTTCAGATGAGATTGGGGGGAAACCAAATATGTGTAAGGTGAGGTGCTAGGTACACATGTCACATGTAGTAATAAAATGAACCACAAATGAGAGGAGAAAATACAGGCTGGTGAGGCCAAGGGTCTTCATCTTTCAGGGGAATTAGGGGCAAAAAATAGGCACATCCTTAACTCTGCCTGAGCCTGAAGAAGTTGAAAATTTTCGCTGTACTTGTAGACCTTGGTTTATAGCTCTTAATCCTGGGAGATCATATGCATTTGAGCCACACATAACTTATCCTCCTCCAGCCTTTGCCATACTGATGGGATGCCCTGGAATTATAATGCATATAGAGCCTGCTGGCTTCTTGTGAAGATGCAGACACCTGTGCTCCATCTCAAACTTTAATTCATTTATTCTAGAGAGATTTACTTAAGAATCTTTATTTACAACAAGCTCCCATAAGTGATTCTAATGCAGGTATTCTCTAAATAACATTCTGAGAAATATTTTCTAAGGGAGCAATACTACTTTAAGCAATGTGTATTAGTTTCGCCCAGTCTTATAACTCCCTTCTGACACTATTTATCTGATTGAATCTTGTATAACAGAATATGGAGCAAACTTATCTATCAGTAAAATTAGGTCACATAACTCCAGTGCTGGGAGAGCAGCATAGTTTATACATACAAATGTAGATTCAATAGTCTAGGTTCCATTTCCTGACCCAAAACTGACTGGCTGTATAAACTCAGGCAGGTCTTAATATTTTGAAGCTCCAATTTCTTCATCTTAGCTGGTGATAATAATAGGATATACATTACAGTGCTGTAGTGAGCATTAAATAGAATTATTCATGTAATCGATTTAACTGAGCATTGAGCAGAAAGCATATGTATGTAATATATATTGTCATTATTTTTTATTATCCTCAGTAGTAACTTCCAGTGGGTTTGTTGACACAGGATCCAGGGCATCCTCCATTGCCTCTAGCACATCTAGCCCCCCTGGAACCAGCCTAACTTCCAGTAGGACCATCGCAACAATCAATGCTGGGTCCAGCATAACCCTTGGTCAGCCCAGCACAGCTGCCAGCACTGAGTCCACCACAAACCCCAGTGGTGCCAGCACAGCCACCAGCTATGGGTCCAGCATGGCCCCTGGTGGGACCAGCATAACCGCCAGGACTGAATCCGCCACAAATGCCAGTGGGGTCAGCACAGCCACCAGTTCAGGATCCAGCATGATCCCAAGTGGAACCAGCACAGCTGCCAGCAGTGAGTCCACTACAAACCCCAGTGGGGCCAGTGCAGCCACCAGCTCTGTGTCCAGCACAATCCCTGGTGGGACCAGCACAGCCACCAGCACTGAGTCCACTACAAACCCCCATAGTGGGGCAAGCACAGCCACCAGCTCTGGGTCCAGTGTGGCCCCAGGTGGGACCATCACAACCACCAGCGCTGAGTCCATTACAAACCCCAGTGAGGCCAGTGCAGTCACCAGCTCTAGGCCCAGCACGACCACTGGTGGGACCAGCACAGCTGCCAGTAGTGAATCTACTACAAACCTCCCCAGTGGGGCCAGCACAGCTACCGGGTCTAGCACCACCCCTGGTGGGACTGGCACAGCCACCAGCACTGAGTCCATTATAAACCCCAGTGGGGCCAGCACAGCCACCAGCTCTGGGCCCAGCACAACCCTTGCTGGGACCAATACAGCTGTCAGCAGTGAGTCCACTACAAACCCCAGTGGGGCCAGTTCAGCCACCAGCTCTGGGTCCCCTGCAAACCCTGGAGGCTCTGACACACCTGCTTTGACTGCAAAGCCCACAACTCCCAATAAAATGAGCACAAGTGCTGCTACTCCAGGGAGTGGGGGGAAGCCTAGTGGGTCGCTGAAGCCATGGGAAATCTTCCTCATCACCCTGGCCTCTGTTGCAGCGGTTGCAGGGCTCTCTGCTGGGATCTTCTTCTGCGTGGTGAGTGCCTAGTGTAAAGAAAGTACCTGTGGGAGGGAGCATCAGGAAGGCTGCAAATGACGGGTGGGCAGGGAGGAAAGGAGATCAGAGAGAGTTATAATGAGAAATGGCAATTTGGAACCAGAGGAGCCAATCTGTGTGTGGAAGGAACAGTTAACAGGTGGGAGAAGGGGGCCACCAAAAGGAATGAAGGCTGGAGGAAGAGCTCCCCTCACTAGGGGAGGGGGTGAAGTTTCCAGAGGGAGTCCCTGGTGAAGGCTAGGGAGAGGAGGATGTAATGCTGAAACTATTGGCTCTTTTTTTCCAGAGAAACACCCTGTCCCTGAGAAACATCATGGATACAGGTGTCTACCACCCCCATGGCCCCAACCCTGGCCTCGGTCCAGGCCCTGGAGGGAATCCTGGAGGCCCCCACAGGCCTAGGTGGAGCCCTAGCTCATTCTGGAGGAGACCAGTATCCTCAGTAGCCATGGAGATGAGAGGGCCATACAGCGGGCCCTGAGCGTCCCAGAGTTGGGGTGCCATGTCCTTCAGGGAGGAAGCCCGCCCAGGGCCCCGGAGCCCTGAGTTTCCTTTTATTCATCTCAGGAGACCTTTCCCAGCCTTGTTGGGTTCCTGACAGCCCTGGGGCCCTGGGGAAGGCATTCCTCCTCCTTCTTGCCTTTACCAGACACAGGAAAGAGGACAATATAATGGTTATTTAGCAAAGAAATAAATACATCCAATATATCTGACGGAACTGTGTGTGCACATGGGGGATGTCTGGAGCTCCAAGGTGAATTTCCCAGCTGGAGGACAGACCTCCATGCTGGAGTCCACTTGGCATTATGAATCTCCAGAGTAAAATCCGGAGACCTCATTCAGATCTCTGTGTCCCCATTTCCTAATCCTTCTTGCCTCAAGCAGGACCCCTGTGTTCCCATACTCATCATGTTGGCAGGAGAATTGAGTTGGAAGAGATGAGAAGGGAGGGCAGGTGCCAGGAGTGTGCAGGCTCATCCACTGGGCTTGTTGTTTTTAGAGAGGCAAGAGCAGGGCAAGGTGGAGGAGGTGCAATTACACGCTCCATCGGGTAGAGCATGTTCGTGCAAAGTCACACTTCTTAGGGCATTTACAGGGCTCCAGACCCAGGCTGGCCATCAGGGCAAAAGTGCTAGTTGAAGTTGACACTAGTGTCTTTCAGGGTGCTGTCTTGGGCAGTGCAGAGATAGGGCTTCCCAAGGGAAAGACTTTCTGGCCTGCTAAGATCTAACCTGTCAGGAGGCTCTTGGCAAAGACGCTGGGATTCTCACGAACCACCTCCCAGAAGGGCTGTACATATCACTTCCATGGGTCCAGGGGAGGAGGGTCCTCCAGGTCTTAGAAGACAGAAGGTAACTGGTTTGGAGACTAAGTTGCCCTGAATCTACAAGGTGGCAGGGGGGATCCTGCCTGGAAGAGAGCCCTCAGCAGAGAATTAGCAGTCTGTTGGTGGGCTTTCTTTCTACAGCAGTGCAAACTGCTCTGCCTTCTACCACTCATCGGGTTTCTCAAATGTCAGCAAAACAAACAGTTGGATCTTGCCACTATGGCTGAAGGAAAACAGCCTGTTACATGGCAAGAATGACACCATCTTGAAGCGAAACCACCATGATGACCAGTGTTTGACTCCTGTGGACCAGGCGGTTCTGCAGTAAGGTCTGAGGGCAAAGCCTGTAGCCTAGACAACCCTTCATAAAGATGCTCATCTAACCTCCCCATGGTTATGAGTTTTGGCCACAGAGTCTGAGATGTGACAGCAGGGCACATCTTTACCTTAAAAGCTTGCTATATATGGGATATTTTCTGTAAGACTGGGGGAATCTAGGGAACCACCTGAGACATCACACTATTTGTAAGTCCCTATTAATTATTTCTCTCTGAGAAACTGGATTTGTCAGTCTTTTTCTTTAGTCTCTTAGTTCCCTCGGCTTTGGGGTAGGTTTGCACAGATGTGCCCACCGAGGAACAACCAGCCAGGAGCTGAGAGACAAAGGAAGAGGTAAGGGGAACAAAGCATCTGTGGATGCCTGAGGACGTCCACCTCATCCATGTGGGGTGGGGTGGCACATCAGCTAGATGCTCGTGGACCTCTGCATGAGTATCAGGGTGTTCCCAAAATGCCAGCTGGGGTGCACTGCAGTAAGGAAGCCCAGCAGATAACCACTGCAATGGGTTGGACTTTTTTGTTCATTTGTCAGTGAAGACCCAGCTCTCAGTAGAGGCAAAAATCAAACATATGGAAGAGAAATTGCAACTAGAAAAGGACATAGGCTTTCTACTTCTCCCCTTGCATCAAACTTAATGGACAGAATTGAAGATCAAGAGACAAAAATTGCCTTTCCATGCTAACCAGAAAGGGTGTGGTGCTCTTCTGGATTCCCATTGTAACTTAAAGGGAAATTTCCATGATGTCCAGAGCACTTGATGCCCTGCAAATGAAGGAGGAGGATGACCTCAATTCCTTGCAGCAGGAACCCACTTAGGAGACAACAACCTTGACTTCCAGATGGAACAGTATATCTATCTCTAAAAGGAAAAGTGATGGTGTTTACATTATGAATCTGAAGTGGATCTGGGAGAAGCTTCTGCTGACAGCTCGTGCCATTATTGCCACTAAAACCCTGCTGATGTCAGTATCATGTCCTTCAGGAATACTGAGCAGTGAGCTGTGCTGAAGTTTGCTGCTGCCACTGGAGACACTTTTATGGCTGGTCATTTCACTTCTGGAAACTTCACTAACCAGACCTGTGCAGCCTCCTGGAAGCTGCATCTTCTAGTGGTTACAGATCCCAGGGCGGATCACTAGCCTCTCACAGAGGCCTCTTAACCTTCCCACCACTGCTATTGTTCTGTGCAACACAGAGCTCCCCTGTGTTGTGTGGACATTACCATCCCATGCAGCAGCAAGGGGGCTCAGTTGGTGGGTGTGATCACAGTGGATGCTGGCCTGAGAAGTTCTGCGCATGCATGGCATGATCTCCCTGAACACCCATGGGAGGTCATACCTGATCTCTGCTTCCACAGAGATCCTGAAGAGATCAAAAAGAAGAGCAGGCTGCCACCGAGAAAGCTGAGGCCAAGGAATAATTTCAGGGTGAATGCACTGCCCCAGCTCCTGAATTTACTACTATTGAACCCAAGGTTGCAGCCTGAAGACCTGAAGACTGCAGGTGCCCTCTAGGCCTACTGAGGATGTCCCCACTGAGGATAGGCTCTCAGCCTGCTGTGGGGACTGGTGTGCAGCTCCCACTGCCCAGGCCACTGAACGGGTGGGAACAACCACTGAGACATCCTAAGATGTTCTTCCCAGGCTCTTAAACAACATGGAAACAAGCTTAGCAGAAAATAGACATCAGTTCTTAAAAAAGAGAGAGTAGAGACAAAAATTTGTAGATTTGTCTACTTAGAGGGAAGGAAATAGAAACAACCAAAAATCAGAGCTACCATAATTAAACCCAGTTGAGACTCTGCTGACCTGGAGGTCACAGATGGGGAGGGGGACAGGGAACTCTAGCAAGCTCTCCCCTCATGCGAAGAAAAGAGAAATCTCAACAACTGCAGCAAAATGGGGTCAGCACATGGGGCCTCTCACTGCCAGGGGGTGCTGCTGTTGGGCTCTTGGTTGCAGACCTTCAAACAACAACTGAGGGAACCTCTGACAGCTTGGATGGTTCCCCTGAGGGACATAGTGATTCCCTAGCCAAAGAATAATGCAGAAAAAACCAGTAACATCGCCACCCACGCAGCCCTGCAGCAACACCTGCAGCATGCAAGGCAAACACAAGCGAATCAGCCTTAGGGACTAAATCATTCTAGCTACAAGACAGGCTTGCCCTTAAGAAGGAGACTGACCAGGAAGGTTAAACTCTTGGAGGTCAATCTAAGAGGACCAGGGGCTTCTCTGAGAATTAGGAATGAGGCAAATCATCTAAGCTTGAGTTTTCACAGAACCAACTAAAGCAGGTTTCATTGCCAGGATGAAAAATAAATTATTACAGGGTGCACTAAGAGGATGGCACACTCTTTGCTGTCTCTGTTGAGTCCTATAGTGGGACAAAGATGGGTATGGCATGGGAGAAGCCATCACAGATTTGGGGGAAATTGAGAAAGTGAGGAACAAGGTATGCTTGGTAACCTGACAAGGACTAACCAAGTAAGAAAAGAAAACTCCACAGAAAACAAGGAGAGACAAGGAAAAAGGGTTGATAAGAGTCACACATAGGCAGAGGGGGTATGATGGGAGCGGGAACACCCTGAGAATAAACAAACAGCCCAGTGCTGTACTGGTAGTCTTAGGGAGGGAACTGCAGCCTGGACAGCAGTTTCGTCCCTTCTCTTCTGCTGCTCTGACGGAAGAAGAGGACTTGACCCTTCACGCTACTGCCCTAGCCAATCAGAAGTGGATCCCAACCCAGCCCCAAGATTAGGAGTGTGGCCAATGCTGACCCGGTGATTGAGCAATAGGGGGTAACCAGAGGTCCCATATTGAGCTCATCATTTACTGGTCCCTCCCTCCCCCCAAATAAAGAGAAGACTATTGTCTTAGCAGAATGTGGAATGTGGAGAGGAATGGAAATCCAGAAAGACCCCCATTAATGGGCTGCCATTGATCTGGGTCAAAAGGACTTTATTACATCTAGGTATTAGAAAAGTTCCCCCTGCCCCATATTGGGTACTTATTTTCCCTATCCCAGGAAACATTTTAAGCATGGATATTTTGTTAGGAAAGATTTAGCAAACTTAAGTGGGAGATTCAGATTGAAGGTGTGTGCAGTAAAACCTGTTTGTTCTCTGGGAAGAGGCCAGATGGGAACCCCTGGAACTCCCTGCCCTTAGGTGAGCTGTCAACATTAACAAGACAAATCGCCTGAGGGTGTGCTGAAATAAGTAGAGCTATTGTGGGCCTGGCAAAGGTGCATATTTATCCGCCCAGCTCAAAGCCCATTTAACAGTCCTGTCCAGACTGTATGTGCCCAAACCAGATGGTACCTGGCAGGTCACTGCGCACTACTGGGAGCTGAACAAGGTAACCCCAGCCATACATGTTGCAGGTCCTGATATTACTCATGCAGTCAACCACACAGGGTCTGTGCTGGTGCACATCCTGCTGTCTTAGACTAGGCCGGTGCCTTTTCCAGCATTCTTCTCTCTGAACAATCACAAGACCAATCACAAGCAAATGTAACCAGTGGACCTTTTAAGTGTTACTCCAAGGATATCTTCACAGCTTTAGGATTTTTCATACAATGGACTTGTCTTTGTTCTCATCCCTGTCTTCTCTTTCTCAACTTCATTATATCAATGGTATTATGTCAACCGCTGAAGATTTCAATGCATTGCAGAGGAGTCTTACAATAAGGCATGCTTATTTATGGGTATAGGGATGGGCAATCGACCCTCAGAAAATCTAGGCCCACAGCCTGCAGTGAAGTTCTTAGGGGTTATATTTTTAGGGTCAAGCAAGATTTGTTTGATACCAGGGACAGTGATTAAGAGAATCCAACAATTTTCAACTCTGAAAACAGGAAAAGAAATCCAAACATTTGTGGGTCTTTTTGGCTATTAGAAAGCGTTTATCCACACTTAGCACAATGGTTGAGGCCACTACATATAATTATTAGAGAAGGGCACATTGGGACCAGGAACACCTCAGCAGGAAGATTCCAACAGGCTAAAGTACTAGAGTGGCTGGTGCAAGCCTTAAGGCGCCTCTTTGGAGGGTGCAGCTATGACTTTGGATGTTATTTTTGCTCCCCAGGGCCTATGACAAACACAGTATGGCAAATCTGTCCCCTTAGGATTGCAGTTAAGGAAAGGAACTGAAACCAGACATTGTCCCCTTGAGCAACAAGTGCTAGATGCTTTACAACATGTGGAACTGTTAACAAAGACCCTTCTCGTGACTGTGACAAACAGTCAAGGGATGGATAGAAGGATTGTTCAAATGATGCACCTCTGCTATAGCCTTAACACTCTTCTTAAATGAATGGCATGCCTATGTGTAACAACAAGGTGTTCTGGCAATGAGTCCCTTCATCTCAGAATTTCATGTGTACTAGGCCCTGTTACACATGAGCAACTATAGGACACCCCCTACCCTTTCCTACTCTGGTACCTGACATAGTAAAAAAGGAGTGTTACCAATCCTGAGCCATGATGGAATGAGGATGGCTCCAGTAGAGGAAAAACCTGTGTTTAGACTGCTGTCATTATACAAGCACAAACTGATACATCAGAGGGGTCAGTGGGCTAAGTTGTGAGCTGTGTGGTTAGTCATCACATGTGAGCTCTGGCCCCTAGGTCTTTGCATTCTCCAAAGATAACTGGGCTATATTCAAAGGCCTAAATGTGTGGCTAGCCCAATGGGAACAAGAAAAGTGGGTGATTATGCACACACCCCTATGAAGTATGAGCATGTGGCAAGACGTATGAGAGAAGCTTCAACATTCTGCGTCTGATTTAACTGTGGTTCATGTGGCTGCACACTTTTTTGTGAGTCTTTTTTGACTCAGTTCCAGGAAATATAGAAGCGGACACGCTAACAAAATTAGAAGCATTGTGCTAGCCCAGGCACTGGTGACTTGAGTACATTAAAAAAAAAAAAAAAAAAAAAAAAAAGGTCATCAGCTGGGTGCATCAGCTCACACCTATAATCCCAGCACGTTGGGAGGCCAAAATGTGAGGATCCCTTGAGGCTAAGAGTTCAAGATCAGCCTGGGCAACAAAGGGAGATGCCTCACATATAACCCCCAAGCAGTAGGGGTTAATTAGAATAAAACATGGTCTGTCTAAAGCACACATTCAAACTTCAATAGGGAAACTTAACCTTGCATGGGTGTTATCTGCAGCCCTTATTTCTTTAAATTCAGCCAGTGTGGGGTACCTCCCATGTATGACTGGCTGGGACAACTATCCCCCAAGCTTACCACTTATACCTCTATCAAAAATAAAAACATTAGGGCTGCACTTGTGGCTCAAAGGAGTAGGTCGCCGGCCCCATACACTGGAGGTGATGGGTTCAAACCCGGCCCTGGTCAAAAACTGCAAAAAAATAAAAAATAAATAAATAAAAACATTAGCAGGGTGTAGTGCTGAGTTGTCCCAACTACTCAGGAGGCTGAGGCAAGAGGGCAGGACAATGGCTCGAGCCCAGGAATTTGAGGTTGCAGGGAGCTATGATTGTGCCACTGTACTCCAGCCTGTCAGAGCAAGACTCAGTTTCTAAAAGTACTTTTTTTAAGTGGTTATTGAAGGGCAAGAGTAAGCTAGGAGATAATTGTCCAGGGGAGCAGGATTGCCCTTAAAATACAGCAACCTTCTAACAGCTGTCACAAACTGCTTACCTCTTTTGCTATTGCATTGACAGCATAGACCATACCAAACAGGACACATTCCTAGGGCTATATAGCCTGTGACAGATTGACAAATGAATTATATAGAACCTCTCTCTGCAAGCCTAGGGCAGAAATGTGTTAACCTGCTAGGATAGTGCTACTGGACTGCTGCAAGTTTGTCCTTGTACGTGAGCTATGCCAGCCAGTACTATTAACGGTTTAGGGGCTCTCAGTGCTATGTACCTGGGTATCTCCAGCACACTGACAGTGACTGAGGGATCCATTTTGCTGGACATGATTGCAGAAATGGGCCAGGGAACATGATGTAGCCTGACACTTTCATCTCCTATGTGATCCCCAAGCAGTGGGATTAAATAAAATGAAACATGGTCTGTTGAAAGCACACATTCAAACTTTACTAGAGAAATCTTCCTTGCATGGGTTGATGAATGTGTTATCTGCAGTTCTCATTTCTTTAACTTCAGCCAAAGGGGAAATACCTGCCCCATATGACCAATTGGAACAACTGTCCCTTAATCCTACCACTGTTTGCATACAAATAACTGAGATGACTGCTTTGCTTCCAGGCCTGGTTGACAGTGTGCTTTGTGCATGAAAATGCCAACAGATACACTACTGTGTTTCCCCCAAAATAAGACCTACCCAAAAAATAAGCCCTAGCAGGATTTCTATGCATTTATTAAATATAAGCCCTACCGGCTCGGTGCCTGTGGCTCAATAGGCTAAGGCGCCAGCCACATACACCTAAGGTGGCGGGTTCGAATCCTCAGCCCGGGCCCGCCAAACAACAATGATGGCTGCAACCAAAAAATGGCTGGGCGTTGTGGCGGGTGCCTGTGGTCCCAGCTCCTTGGGAGGCGGAGGCAGGAGACTCGCTTGAGCCCAGGAGTTGGAGGTTGCTATGAGCTGTGATGCCATGGCACTCTACCCAGGGGGATAGCTTGAGGCTCCGTCTCAA
>CAUYQV010074825.1:0-11359 GCA_963574575.1 Galagoides demidoff
TGGGCTAATCTTACTGGAGTTAGATGATCTCTTAATCATCAGAGAAATGCAAATTTATCAAACTTTTAAGGTTGCCTATACTTGCCAGGCACTGGACCATGCCCTTGGGGAGCTCGTTCTAGCAGGGCTGGAGAAGAACCCAGTTATCATAATGCAGGGTGCTGCCTCTGCAGGCTTCATCCTCTGCCGGGATTCCCCCAAGGAGGCATGTTGGGAAAGAAAGAATATTCACAGTAGTTAACTAGTTTGTGTGATGACTACCAAGTACCCATTCCCATGTGGTTCTGTCTGTTGCTCATTATCACATACCTGCATGGGTCTGTTCACCAGATCCCTCATAGCTGGCACCAGTGGAGGACAGGTGAACAGTGAAAGACCATGGGACACATGTGATGTCTGGGATCTCTTCCCCATCAGTAGTTTTACTCTTACCTGGATGACTGGGAAATGACTGGCATTTAACTTGAACCTGTCTTTGGCCAGAGAAAATTGAGATGCTAAAGCAATCTGGAGTTGACACTAAAATCAAATAGCTAGGTCATCGCTTTCATTTATGGAATTGTTTATTAGTGAATATACAGAAACTTTAAAAAATTACAAGGACAACAGACTGCAGTGGAGTCACATATTATAAGGGGATAAGTTTTAAAATTTATTTATAAAATTAAAACCAAATTGTCATCAGTACCTTTTAAATCCCCCTAAACTTTCCCTAGACAACACAACCATCTGTGATGTTGTGAGTTTGGTACCATCCTTCTGTATGTTCACCAGGTAGCTTTTCCACCATTTTGGAGATCAATTATTATGAGATTGTTTTGTTAAGCACCAGATGAAGTGGCTGGCTTGTCCAATTTGTGGGGACAAGATCTACCAAAAATTTAAACACAAGAATTGCATTTAGTTTAGTGAGCTGTTTGCAGCCAAAAGAGACCATGGATGGCATCCACCTGAGAGAGCCATGACTCACATTCTCCATCTCAGGTCTGCGATGGGGTTTAGGTTGAAGGGTGAGCCAAATCCTCATTTTATTTTAGAAAGTAAATTTTATTTTAGAATATTTTTCATATCCCTATTCAATCCTTTTTCATATTCCTATTCAATCCTCACCCAGTTTCTTCCATTAACATTTTATATTGCCATGGCACCTGTGTCAAAGCTAAGACATTCATATTGGTACATCACTATTAACTGAACTTCAGACTTGGATTTCACCAGTTTTGTGCTAATCCAGAATTCAGTGAACCATCCTCCATATGTCCATATTTGAATTGTTTCATTCTGTGCTACTATAAAGAGGATGGTTAAAAAATGTCCACTGAATATTTGTGCATCTATCTTATAAGATCCTTAGGACAAATCACACTGGCAGTGAAAAAGATGGGTCCATTATGTGTCCGTCTATGGTAGTAGGATGTGGATGAAGACTTGGTCTCCCTCACTGCTCGGTTTAGTCCCAGCCCCAACATGCCAGTATTTGTCTGGAGAGGCCAGAGCCTGTAATTGTAATTTTGGCACCAAATTTCAGAGCAGGACCTGAGCTGTTGCCTTCAGATATTGGCCTTTCACATTCTTATGAGGCCATACAACTGTGATTACAGGACTAATGATGCTTTAAACAAACAAGTGTAATGACTGTCATCAGTGGACAGTGAGTGTTCCTATGGGACTGCTTGGATGGGAGTGTCAGTAGCAGCTGGCCAGCCCAAGGATGCTCTGGGCAAAGGTGGAAACCACCAAGCTGTGGTCAGCACACTTAAAATTGGCCCTCCAGGTAGGATGTGCCCAATTCCCCATTTTAAGATCTGACCTATTTTCAGAAGCCAAACCCTTCCCCAAGGAGGCACAGGGAGGATACAGGGTCCAGGCTCTTAACCCCAGGCCTGTTTTTTAAACCCAAATCTCCAAATAGCCTTTTGGAGGTCCTTTGTTCTACTTCAAAGGTTCTCAAACTCTTTTAATGTGCTGGCAGTTGCTAAGCAAAAGCTATTTAGTTCCAATAAGCCATGCAGAACTCTGCTCTGAATTTGTCCCTGATCGATGTGCCTCATTCACTGCTGTCCAGGCAGATGGGCCTCTGCCCTTGACCTGATCCAAGTCTCCTTCCTCCTGGCCACAGCATTAGTGTGATAACTTTCCAGAGCATTAAAGGACTCAAAGACCAATGGGGAAGCAATGTTTGCTTAGTGTCATGGGGACTCAAGGGTGGAAATGCATGTGATGGGGGTGCCCACTGTAACAGAATCCAAGAACTCATCTGACTCTACCACTTTCTTTGTTGACAGTCACTTACCCTCACTTGGCCTCAGTAGTCTCTTCTGTAAAATGGGAGTAGATCACATAGATTTTTCAGGAGGCTAAATGTTAAATATAATAATGCATATGGAAACTCCTCTGTCCATTGTACATGTGCAGTGCTGTTTGCATGTTAGCTGGATGTAATGTTGAGAGAGCAGACCAAAAGAAAACAAGTATTTGGGTTATCAGTACCTTCAGCTAGTTCCCTGCCATGCCTGTGGTCTGTTCCTGCTCCCATTCTCCCAAACATTTATCAGTCTGTGCAAGACACCTGCTCGGCTCTCAGGGAAAGCAGCCATCCTTCCTATCCCAGCCTGGTGATGGACTCTGTCACTTTCTTTATTGACAGAGTCACTCCTCCACTCTCTAGTGCCCCACTAATATATAGGCGTATGGTCACCTACAACCATCTTCAGGCCCCTCCCTCCCTCCAACCTTTGAGTACGTGGGGCCTCTCCCTTTCCAGTGCTCAGCTCATCTGAGCTTTCTCCTCTCATCCTGTTATGAATCTGTGCCATCTGTGACCTTTCTCTTGCCTTTACTTTTCAACCTTCTCCTTTGCATCGCCAAGCTCCCCTCAGCCTATAACACACTTGAATCTTATCCTTCGCATTTTGGTACATGGGCTCTTTCTTGTTTCTCTTTTTTCTTGGTTAGAGTCAGGCTTCTTGAATGAGTTGTCTGGACACATCCTCTCCCTTGCCTTATCTTCAGATTTCTAGCTGACCTGTTGCTGTCTAATCATTACTCTGAGACAATTCTTACAGAAGTTATGAATGACCAATTTCTGCAGAGAAAATCAGTGGGCATGGTCAGCCTCATCCTACTGAGCTTCCTCTGTGCATTCCCTCTGCTTCAAATGCCATGGATTTTCAAGACATTTCTCTTCTGGTTTTCTTTTGAGCCTCTTCTCCTGGCCTTGACTTTGCTGTTTCTTTCCAGGTTTCTGACCTTGACCCATCAATCTTCTCACTGTCCATACTCTCCTTGAGGGATTTTATCATCTCTCAGGATTATCTCTAAACTGTTTGCTGATGACTCACAAATCTATATTGACTATGAACCGCTCTCCTGAACCTTCTTCTAGGGATACCCAGCTGTGCCATTAACTCTTCAAATCCACAATGTCTTCATGCATGCAAACTTGTTCTTGCTCTTTTTCTTATGATATCTTTTAATATAATGTTTTTTAGTGTATCTACTTTAATTCACTCAGTCAAGCAAACTATACATTTTGGAACAGTTCTTGCCTTGTCATGCACTCACCAATTCCTACTGACTTTGCTTTCCATGTGGTCCTTGAATTTGATTATTCAGCGTAACTTGTTCCACTGTGTGAACTCTCATATGTCAGGATAGCGTCCTAAAGAAGCTTTCTCTTCTAGTCTCACGTTCATTAAATCCATCTTCCAAACTACTTCCAGAGTGAGCTATTAAAGATGCTAAATCAAAGAAATGCCTAAGTCTAAAACTAGAACCACATTAGACTTCTAATTAAAACCTCTCATTCGAGGACCATCTCCACTGGGAAGCTTTCTCTGAACACTGGGTCATGCCAAGGTCACCTCTTCTGTGTGTCTTCTTCACTGCATCCTGTGTCACTGTCACCTCTGTCTCAACATTAATTGTGTTAGTTCTTAACCATCTTTCTTTTCTATTAGACTCTAGAAACCCAGACATGGGTTCAGGTTTGTACTCTAGTGCCTGGAAAATAGTAGATGCTCAGACAAAGGCGAATGCTGAACTCACCAACACAGTAAATTTAAAGCCAGAGCGAAGAGTGTGTGCCAGGGTATAAACAACCTTGAGCTGCAGCTACTGTAAACACAGTATTTATTTGAAAGGCAAAAATGATGTATGACTGAACTCATTCAGCATTTTCTAAGAGTTAATTTTGAAGAGACCATCTTAGTAATTTTTTCCAACTATGTTACCCGTGACACCAATTTTATATCCAAATAGCCTCTCTGGGTGACCCTTTGCAGTTTACAAACTACTTCCATCCTACTATGTCCTCCTAGCTTCATGACATCTCTGCAGAATAGACAAAGGAGGTACTGGTGACCTCATTTTATAGATGATAAATTTTCAAAAGGAGGGTGAGTTCATATGTAATGTGACTAGTAAGGACTGACACAAATCTAGAATTCTATGCTCTCTACCTCCTACTCTCTCACTCTGCAACCCTCAGAACAACATAAACGTTTTTTCATATTATCACGGTAAAGTCAGCCTGCCTGAAACTTCCTAGTCTAGGCCCACTTACCCCCCTAAGGACATCCTGACAAGGCCTGTCCCTCTTCAACAAGATAGCTCATTTGCTATTTGAAGGCAGCTGCTTTGCGTCAAGGCCCCTTAAGAGTTCCCTAGTTCTGCTACATGTCTCCAAAGCATCATATTAGAAAAAAGTCTGGGCTTTGCCTTAGATGTAGAATTAGTCAAATTTTTCAGCATTTTATGTCACTTGCAGTGCTTATAATGATTGTTTTACTTATAAATGCATCTAAACAATATAACAACAATATTGAAGAAAATTTTACCAACAACAACAACAAAAAAGGAAAGATAAAAAGAATAAAATCACCCTATTCCCATTACTCCAAAACAGTAACTGGATTTTTAAAATTATATTGTTTTCATCTTTTTTAGTCTTTGACAATAAACACTTTTCTATTTTATTGAAGATTATAATACATAGAAAAGTGTTCAAATCACCGACTTAAGAATTTTAACAAAGTGAATGTGTAACTACCACTCATAAAAAATATAGCATTGGTGGTACCCAGAAGCATCCCTGACTTCATGCCCTGATCCAGTCACCAGCCACTCCTTCCCTCAAAGCACTCACTCTCTTGGCATCTAATATCATACATTAATTTTCTGCATTTTTAATTTTATGTAAATGGAATAACGTAATATAGACTTTTTTGTCTGGCTTATTTCACTCCAAATTATGTTTGTGAGATTTATCCGTAGTATTGAAGTAGTAGTTCATTCATTTCCATAGTGGTAAAGCAGTAGTTCTCAAACTTTTGGGTTACCGGACCCCTTTAGCCCCTTAAAAATTGTGAGGACTCCAAAGAACTTTTGCTTGTGTCCATTATATCTATTATTGACATTTACTATACTAGAAATTAAAACCATCTAAAATAATGCACTTATTAATTTATTTTAAAGTAACAATAATAAACCCATTGTGTGTAAACATAAATATCATTTTAAATGAATACAGTAGTCCCCTTTATCCACAGTTTGGCTTTCTGTAGTTTCAGTTACCTATGGTCCTCCATGGTCTGAAAATATTAAATGAAAAATTTCATAGATAAAAAATTCATAATTTTAAAATAAATTTTATTACAATGCATTATTATAATTGTTCTATTTGTTGTTAGTTATTTTTGCTGATATCTTACTGTGTCTAATTTGAAAATTAAATCTTATCATAGGTATAGAAATGAAAGTGTATATAGGGTTCAGTAGTATCTGTAGTTTCAGGTATCATGGGAACCTTCCCCACAGATAAGAGAGGACTGCTGTATTTTTTCACAACAAAAAATGTGAGAATATTGTTTTATATTTTTGTAAACCTCTAATATCTGTAGGACTTAATAGAAAACCATTGTATGATAATATCTGCTCTTTTATTCAATGTGTTGTAATAGAGGGATTTTTTTTTTTGGTTGAAATATATGAAGAAAATCAGGCCTCCCACAGATATGTAGTTTAAAAAAGGTGGAGTATTTTAATAGCCTTTTAGGATAATTATAGATTGTCTTCTTTGATACTACACCAAAACTCAACAACTGCTAATTTCTTAAGGGAAATTTGAAATCTTTATCAGTGAAATTTTGATACTCCGTTACATTAAAATTTGTTGATCTATCTCATATTTTGAATCAATATTTTAACTCATACATGATTTTGTAACATGTATTAGGACATGCATGTAGCATGCATCGGAAATATTGACTTCCCAAGTTAATTCTACCTCCCAATTTTTGACATACTTCATTAGGCAGTATGGAAAAATCATCCATAGGTCATCATCAATCTTATGAGAAAAATCTTAAGCTATTGGGAAGGTGTCAAACTGACAAAAGCAGACAGATACATTTTCCACAATTTTAATATTTGCTTGAAAGTTCAAATTTTATCTTTGGCAGCAAATACTGTCAGTTGTTTGATTTGAGATGACAGATTCACTTTGCACATTTTCAAGAAACTATGTGCCAAACACTCACATTGATGACTGTAATTTTGTCTACCAGTCATTCTTTCAAATAAAAATGGTGTCCTCTGAGAGAAGCAGCTAGGTGCTTCCTAGTGAGGGCTCCTTCCTGGCTTGTTGAAGGCTGCCTTCTTACTATATTCTTACAATGGCTAGTAAAGAAGTCTTATACCTTATGAGAAGACCTCCTCTAAACCTAATTACTTCCCAAAGCTCCTTCTCCTAATACTATCAAATTGAGAATTAGGGCTTCAACCCATGAATTTAGGGGAAACACAAACTTTCAGTTCATAACAGAATTTTACTCTTTTCTAATGTATACATTTTTTTCCAGGAATAGTCCTCTCAGCAGTGCTTTAGCTACATAATGCTAATTTTGACATGTCATAACACAAATTTCAATCTGTTCTATTTTTAATTTTATTAAATTTAATGTAGTTTAGAAAATTCTCTCGAGACTTCTTTTTTGACACTTGGATTATTTTTAAGTATGTTGTTAGTTTCTAAGAGTCTGGAGATTTTATATTATATTTATGTTACTGATTTCTAGTTTGATTCCATTGTGGTTAGAGGACACATAATGCATGTTGCCATTTCTTTTAAATTTGTTTTATAGCCCATGGTGTAGTTTACATACATGTTTTGTGAGCAATTGACAAATGTTTTGTGAGCATTTGAAAAGAATGTGTATTGTGCTATTATTGGGTGCAGTTGATTACTTGAATATTTTTTAGAATTTATCTTGATTTTTCATTGTTTTGAGCATATCTCTTTGTGTAGTTTTTTAAGTTTTTGCTCTTAGTATTACATTATATACGTATATATGTAACTTACCTGGGTCTACTGGTATTGTCATGAAGTACAAATATTATCTCCCTCCATTTATAATGTGATTGTCTTTAAATATTTCCTCTATATCCATTTAGAATTACATTAATGTTGTAATTTTTGCTTTAACTATCCCATAATTTAGAAGTCTTAAGAGGAAATAGAAAATGTATTATACCTACCCATATTTTTTCTTACTGTATTCTTTATTCTTCCTTGATGTTTAAAGATCTTTTTAAGTCATTTATTTCTATTTAAAGAGCTTCCTTTAGCCATTTTTATAGTGAGCTCTGGTGGTGGGTGACAAATGCTACTAATTTTTCTTGATCTGAGAATTTCTTGATTTATCCTCAAATTGAAAAGGATATCATTGTTGGATATAGGATGCTGGGTTGACAGTTCTTTATTTTTAGTACCCAAAAGTATTGTGCCACTTCCTTCTAGCCTCCATGGTTTCTGATGAAAAAACTCACTGTCATTCAAATTCCTCTGTAAGTAAGGCTTTGTTTTCCTTCTGCTTCTGTAAAGATTTTTTCCTTGCCTTAGTTTTAAGAAGTCTTACTAGTGTCTTGACATGAATTTCTGTAGATTTGCCTTGGTTGGAATGGGATTTGTGTAGGTTCTTGAACCTGTAGGTTTATGTCTTTTTTCAATTTGGGGATTTTTAAAAAAAATTTTTCCCTCACAATTGATTTTTATAAGACAGAGTCTCACTCTGTCACCTGAGACAGCAATGGTATTATCATAGCTCACTGCAACCTGTTTAAGCACCCCTCTATTTATCCTCTCTCTATATGAGATACTGGTCTGTATTTTTCTTATGATATCTTTGTCTGGTTTTTGTATCAGAGTAATAACTGGTCTTAAAGAATATATTGAAGATTATTCCCTTCTCTTCTAATTTTTGGGAAAATTTCTGAAGCATTGTCATTAATTCTTCACTAAGAGTTTGGTAGTATTCAGCAGTGAAGCCATCTGGGCCTGGGATGGATTTTTCTTGTGGGTTGTCTTTTTTGTTTCTTCATTTGTTTTTTTCTAATTCAGTTTCTTTATTTATTATTGGTTATTTGTCTATTCTGATTGTTAGTTTCTTCTTGAGTCAGTTTTGATAGTTTGTGTGTTTCTAAGAATTTTTCCACTTCATCTAAGCTGTCTAATTTATTGGCAAACTATTACTCAATGTTCATAGTACTCCTTTATAATCTTTTATTTAAAAAAAGTTTCTGTAAGGTCAGTAGTAATGTCTCCTTTTTAATTTCTGACCCTAAGAATTTTATCCTTTTTTCTTTGTACATGGTTAGTTTGGCTAAAGGCTGACAACTTTGTTGATCTATGCACAGAATCAGGCTTTGATTAGGTTTCATTAATTTTGTCCATTGTTTTTCACTTCTATAAGTCATTACTTCCTGTTCTAATATTTATTGTTTCCTTTATTATGCTTGCTTTAGGTTTAGTGTACTTATTTTTGTGTCTTAAAGTGGAAAGTTCAGATATTTACCTAAGGTATTTCTTTCTTACTTAGTACAGGCATTTACAACTATAAATTCCCTCCTATGTTGTGTTTTCCTTATATCCTATATGATTTTGTATGCAATGTCTACATTTTTACTAATCTCAGGCATTCTCTTTTGATTTCTTCTTTGATCCATTGGCTATTTAGGAGTGCATTGTTTAATTTATAATCATTTTTGATTTTGCCAATTTTTTTTTTGCTAATTGATTTCTAATTTTATTCCACTGTGATTTGAAAATATACTTTATATTATGTCTATCCTTTCAAATTTACTTGGTTTTATATTATGGCCTTAGATTCTCAGCCTCTTGTGCTATTTGAAAATTTATAAATATCTCAAAGGCTGAAAAGAAAAATAAGGTATAAAACTCACCTCAGTGAGTTCTTTTTCTCACTAGGATCTTGGCTCCACAAATTTTAGCTCTATTGGTAGCTCCATCATAAAGAAAATTGCTCAAATATAGATTTTTGTTGTTATATTTGGGAGGAAAGTTGAG
Source organism: Galagoides demidoff (assembly GCA_963574575.1). Lineage (NCBI taxonomy): Eukaryota > Metazoa > Chordata > Mammalia > Primates > Galagidae > Galagoides > Galagoides demidoff. Next base: position 9,365 of record CAUYQV010074825.1, read on the forward strand.
CTACTCCAAGCTAGCTCATCATAGATGAAAGTGAAAATAATCCACAAACATGTATTTGAGTGTGATAGTATGTGAGTATATCAACATAGGTGAAATCTTTATTTATGTAGTTGTGATTAATTTGACTAACAAATCCTGAAACCATTATTTTCCCTCATAATTGGTCAACATAGAGAAAAGTACTTACCAAAAATCACTTCTGTCATTAAGCTATGACTTGTTTCCTCTCCAGGATTTTGTGTCATGTATAGAGAATTATAGAAGAAAAGGACAGGAGCTATATGCATCGTTATACAAAGACCATGTACAGGTAAGAAACAAAACACTCCCTTTCTCTACAAAGTATATGTAAACTGGAGTCTACCATGAATCTGGAAAAAGCATTACAAGGACCTTTAACCTGAAAAAATGAGCCACAAGGGCCTTCTGTTTAAGTAAAAGAAAAGTCATTGATGATTGAGTTGTGTTTGTATGGCCTGAGCCATTGGCTTAGGGCCCATGCTGTCAGAAGTTGAGGAGACAGGCCTTGTGTCCATCCAATAATCTTACTAATTTACTCAGTAAATAGTTAGCAAGGGTGAAGCTCCTCACCCCCTACCAGGAGCTTGGAGCACAGTTTGAAACCTGCAGACCTAGTTTCACTCTCAGATAACTTTACTATACAGGAAGGATATATACTAAATAACTTCACAAATAAATAGTTACTTTAGTTGGGCACTAGATGGAGAAAGTACAGGTACAATAAGAGATTACAATAGGTGCCTGTGGCTCAAAGGAGTGGGGAACCTGCTATATACCAGAGGTGGTAGATTCAAACCTGACCCCAGAACAAACTGCAAAAGAAAAAAAAAGAGAGAGAGATTACAACAGGGTAGGAATCTAATCTGGGCGGGTCAGAGGTCCTCTCCAAGGAAGTAACCTTTACTGTGGTATGTGAAGAAGGAGGTAGGGCCAAAGTATTTGAGGGAGGAGTGCTTCTGGCTAGGGGAGAGCACATGTGACAGTCCTGAGGCAGGAAAGGGCTGGATGTCATTGACTCACTGGAGGAAGAAATGACTGGGAAGACCTGGGCCAGCAAAGGACAGGATGAAGAGGAAGCAGGGACCAAACTAATAGGGATTTTGGCACATTAGGATTTGTGCATTTTATCCTGTGTGCAAAGTTTGCCACCAACAAGGGCAGGCTTGGGTATTTGAAGCACCTGTTTGAGCATGACTCCTGTACAGTCTAGGAAACAGACACAGGTGCTTCTGCTGGTCAGAGTCCTATTTGCATCCAAGTTCTGCCCCTTTCTACGCCAGGGGTCTGATCCTCACTATCCTCATCTGCAAGATAGGATAATGTTTTCCTCTGTGAAGATTTAAGAGCATTTGAGAAGGACTCACACTGGGTAGTAGAGAATGGACACCCCATATGTGTCTAGAATGGCTAAGAAATTAATTTTTAGTTGATGTTATTGTTATCAACAAGAAACATTTTTTAAAGATTGCTAATCATAGAATACAGCACACAGTCTTAAAACCTGATTACCTTATCTACTGAGCAGTTTCTCTATTTCAAAGCCAGTTCAAGGCATATAAAATACAGAGATTGTGATGGTACTGCTCTGCGTTGAAGATGCTTAAAATTTGGTAGGGGAGGCCAAAGAGAAAAGAAACACCCAGAAGACGCGGTGATAAGATACAGTCTAAAAGGTTCTGGTTCTTCCAGAAGGAAAGGAGAGACAGGGTATAAGGAATTGTCAGTGTGCCTAGGATGGGCCAAGTGGTCAGGAGGGGTGCCACATAATGAAACTACTCATATGAAGCCAAGTGACCTGGTCTAATTCCACCTTTAAAGCCTCATTTGGGAGACCGCAACACATCCCTGAGAAGAGGAGTTTGTGAGATGTGTGGCCTGCACCTCAGAAACACACAGTCTAGCAACATAGCCTCCCAGGCTAACCCCTGCAGCTTATCAGGCAGGTGTGAGAGAGGAGGGTGGGGAGGGCACAGG
>CAUYQV010074826.1:0-17661 GCA_963574575.1 Galagoides demidoff
TAAATTGACCTCATTTTCACAGTACACCAGCCATGCACCACATGTACGTATCAGTACGGTAGGCCTAGTTCCTTATGTTGACCACTTCCATATGTTGACCAGTTTGTTACAGTTCCTCTGGTGGTCCACTTACAGAGGTTCTGTTGTGTATGTTTCTGTAACAACAAAAAAGCCCCCAAATGTTATGAAACATAGTAAAATAAAGATGAAAAAAAAAAAAAAAAGCCCAGTTCACTATAACAGGAAACAGAATCTCAGTGGTGGGATTGTCTTTCTATCAAACAGAAATGTCCTAGTAACCAATCTTTCAGAATTCCCCCCTGGAATGCCACAGCAGGCCAATTAATTAGTATGAAAGCTTGGTCAGAGGACAGAGCTACGTGGAGAACTCAGCAGTGCACTCAGCCTCGTGGCATTTCATTAAGCGCAGACCATGGAGCAACTTTGTTTGGTGATTTAGAGCACACATTTCCGCTGGAGCAGGTTTTCCAATTCAGGTCCTCTCCGTGGTTGCTTTCCTGCTTGTCACAGGTGCTCTGAAATAGAGGGAGAACAGCATTCCCTGCCCACACAGTGGCGACAACGGGGATAGACTCCCCGGCTCTTCACACATGTATTAGGAAATTTGAGCCTATCTTTAGACACAAATACTGATTCCCAGAACATTAGCATTGCGGCTCCCTTTGCAGGAGGCATTGACTAGAACAAGTGGTGAACTAGTGGGGTGGGGGGGGCCTTTGGAGGCATAAAAGAACCTCAAATAGTTTGGTAACCAATATGAATGTTGTCATGCTTGTGGAACCAATGCTAGCATAGGAGAGATGGACCCCAATGCAGAGCACTTGCCTCTCTCTTTACAAATTCAGAGGACCTGGCTCAGGTGGGTCAGCGGCTGGAGGGGCATCTAAGCTGCACCTGCTGCATCTCAGCCTACATTGCTCTGGATTCTCCCAAAAATGAATCTCTCGTGGCACTGGCAAAACTGCTCTGTATTAAGAGCACAGCCTGTCCTGCCAAGCTCTAGGAAGGATTACATAAGGGAAGCCATGAAGAAAAACTCATTTTAGGAGAATCCACTCTTTCGGTCAAATTCAAAAGCCTTACTCTGTGTTTGGTGCCAACCGAAGCTACATAATTGATAGCTATGACAAGGAGTGAAATAAAATTTATCAGATACAGCACAGTGTATCTTGTCAGTGCGGGAAAAAGAAAATGCCCTGGTGACCAGTCTCTGCTGGCTTTCTCAAGAATCACTCGTCATCCTGATGGGAACATGTTAGTGGGAAGGGGAAAGCCTCAGGAGGGGCAGCTCCCAGTTTACGGACTCGTGTGCCCCGCTCACCCAGGAGACAGCCTGGCTCCTCCTGTGTTCTCACCAAGGCTGTCCTGTGGACCAGGAGCTCATGATGCAAAGCTTTTCTCCTCCCCGTCTCCCAAGGGGTCTTGCTTCTACCTCCCACCCAGTTTTCTCAAGAGAAACGGCTCCAAATCAGAATGATTTGGTAGATGGGACGAATATCAGCATTTGAACATTGGATTTAAAAAGCTGCTCCCATGGAAACCCACCCACTGTTTCTCGAAGGCATGCAGTGCTGGAGGTTATTCCCAGAGCTAAATGATGAGATGGGCTTGGGGAGCCTAAGGGGCTAAGAGATGTCTGACTAAAAGAATAATGCAGATGTCCCCAACAATGTACAGTCACAAGTTCATAAAAACATTTTTTTTTTAAAAGAAACAAATTCATGGTGGGCACTGGAGAGTCTAAATTACTTTTCGGAAAGGTGAATTAAAATGCACTTATGCCACTCCCTCTAGGTAATATGATTCTGTAGAATGTTTTTTTCTTTCTTTTCTTTTTCTTTCTTTTTTTTTTTTTTGAGTCTTAATTTTGTCAAGTACTTATAGGAATAATATCAAAGTTCTGATAAAGAGTTTATTGTTTTGATTTTTATAAAGGACAGATGGGAGATGGTAGAAAACATGTGAAAAGATTAGTAATGGGCCTGCTGCAGCTTAAACAAATGAGAATTTATTGAGCTAAATAAATGTTGATTTCTTTACTAATCATCAGCTGCACAGAACTAAGTGTGACTTTATGGAGAGGGAACACCTCAGTAGAAACAGCATGTCATTACCACTTGTCAGTCACTGAGGTAGGTGCCACGTGAGATGTATGAAGGTGAGCACAGAATGGTTCTTACCCCGCCACACCTTCAACTGTAGACAGGAAGCCGCCTTGTCCTCTGAAGCTTTATGAGGCAGAGGACAGCTGTTGGATTTGGGTAATATTCTCTGAGAGTACGGGGAGGAGGATGAGTGTAGCTCGAGGACATTCAAGCGACCATAGACAGAATGGGAAGAACATAATAAAGATGGACCAAGGAGGAGGCCAAGGTGCCGAGGAGAAGCCCCAGGAGAGAACAGAGTGATGGTGAGCAGCCCGGGAGCTGCTCCATGCTTCAGGATATCAGAGGTGGAATAAAGGAAGAGGAGCCCAGGAAAATAATTGGAGCTTCAGTCTCTAGGAAATTGCCAAGGGGACTGGGAGATATATTAAAAGATATTTGTTTTTGCTTCTGTTTTGTAACAGGGTAGTGACACAATTAGAAAGTGCTTTGAGGAAGAGATTAGATTGTAATGAAAATCAAGGAAGACTGATATGCCAATGATACCCCAGAGAGCAGCCAACCCCGGGGGCCTGCAGACAATTTCACGCTTCACCCCTTTTCTCAAGGGTTGCAGCAGAGCTGGCCGCCGGCTGATTGTGTAACAGGTGCCCTATCCGCTCCTGCACTCCCGGACAGGGAAAGACTGGGCTGCTTCCCTCTGCTAGCAAAGACCTCCCAGAGAGTCTGGGCACTCTTTTGCCTTCTTGTGGTGGGACCTATATTCACGTCCTGTGCTTCGTTAACTTGGGCAAGCTACTTGACCTCTTTATACCTCAGTTTTCTTCTATTGTGAAGAAAGCTTAGCATGATCGTTGGCGTATGCTTAAAAAAAGACAGGAAGCGCCAGCCGTGACTGCATGTAGCATCATTAGAACTGGGTTCTCTTTGGGTGCATGCCTCTTCCTTTCAGCAAACCCATGTGTGCTCTATCCATGCACTATGCAACGGCACAGAGTTGCAGATTATCGAAGGGAAATCTGAACACACGTGAGTAAGGCATTAGCGTTTTTGAGCTGTGTTGTTACCAGACCAACAGAGCATGTTTGGTCAGAGTGGCTCAACTGAACCGCCGAGCTTTGTGTGGATCCCCCGTTAACATGCGGCAGGAGGAGGCAGTTACCATCCTCTGGAAGCTCTTCCCTGAAAAGAGAAAAAGCAGCCATGACTCATGGGCTGCTGGCTTATTCCACAAAAGGGGCCCAGGAATGATGCCTCTTTCTTTTACCCAAAATTACTTTTTCTGTTGCTCTCTGCAGGTGATGAAGAAGCTCTAATTCTCATTGTTTTTGAGATTTATATTCTAAGGCTTGTCAGGAGTAGAACTGATCACCTTGCCGGGCAGTGCTGGTCTGACGCAGAACCCTGAGATTGTCTGTGCTGGCCGCCTCCCTCGCCCACCGTCCGTCCCTTCTCCCGGCACGCTGCCTTTCTGTGTAGACTCCGCACGTACTCATCATATTTTTTCCGCTACATTTGTAGTCCAGCTTTCCTTTGGAATCCATCAGGCGGTAAAAATAATTGATCCCTGTTGTGTTCTTGGGAAAGGTCAGAGAACAGAATCGTATCAGCTGATTTGGTCTGCCTGGCTACCAGCATTGGGATTCCAACCGTGGCAACTTGAAAGGGCTGCAAACTGTCAGAATTAAGCCTGAGCTTGGCCGGGCACTCCACAAAGGCCTGTGGGCATCACACAGAATTGGGCAAGGCGCCCTGGTTATTGCTTTTCAACATCTGGCTCTTTGTCTGAATCTTTCTAAAAGGATTGGAAATGCAAATTGAAATAGGACTTCATTCGCCTTGACACCGTGTACCTTTCCCTCAAAAATAACTTGACTGTGAGTCAATTTCTCTGAGCTTTGCCACTTAACCTGACAGTTGACTAAAGGTACTTTTCACAATGTCCAGTCAGATGCATGTGACCAATTTTTCTGTTGTTGTTGTTCTCCAAGTTAATTCTCTTCATTAGAAACAGGAGGAAGGAAAATGAAAGGTCACTCTACTGGGCTTGATGGCAGGTGCAGAAAATCAGCAGAGAAGGTGGAGAAGGAGAAGACGAACAGGAAGTAAAAAAGTTTGGATCTAACAAATGAAATTGGCAGGAAATGGCAGAGACAAATCATTGAAAATGAAAAAAATGATTAAAGTCAACAATAAAAAAAAAACCCACATAACCCCTTTGGGGAGTAGTAAGATGCTCAAAGAAAGCTTTAGAATTTATGGATACTGCTGTTTCTTTGCCCAACAGGCATAAATATTTGAATAATCCGTAGGGATTGGCATAGCAGCACTAGTTCCCATTATCAAGAAGTCTACAGAGAAATTTTGTTGTAGGAAATAACTATTCTACACTGAGTAGTTAGGGAAGAGCACACCAACCAGCCTGTAACCTGCCTCTTGCTGAGTTCACTGATGGTCCTGTCTTCCTCACCTCGTCTCCACAAACCTGATTCTCTTCAACAGCTTCACACTTGTCTCTGCTTCCAACCATCCTCCACCAGATTCCTATCGTTCTCTTTTAAAAACAGTACTTTTGTTGTGGCAGTCTCCTGCTCAAAAACAACATGCAGCCCTTGTCTATATTTTGAGAGTCTGGGAGTTTAGGTGTCTACACCTAACCCCTACCCAGCCTTAGCTCAAACTCTTTGCAAAACAGGCCTTCTGCTGGAGTCCAGCCTCTCTTCCTACCCATCACCTCTAGGAAGCTGCTAGCCTAGTCCTATTCTACGCAGGTAGCTTTACCCTGATGAATACTCCTGTGATTAAAGGAGCAAAACGATCCGTGCCTCTGCTTCCCCCCGTCTCCCACCCACAGTTGGTTTGTCATACGTACTTCTGAAACTCGGGTGTCTTAGTTACCTGGGGCCACACTTGTTCCACTCCTGCTTCTACAAAATGGGCTGCTGAATAAAGAATAGATTAAAAAGAAAAAGAAACAATTTGCTTAAGGGAAGTCTGACCTTGGCTAACTTTTCCGGGCAGCCCTCTTTCTTAATACTTCCTTTTCCTGGTTCCAGACACCTTTCAGACATAGGTCTTCATTTCTAAGCTTTGCGTTCCCTTCTCTCTTTAACATTAATTAATACCTCTCACGCATCTGATCTGATCTGCCCTTCTCTTCCCCTTTCCTGTCCCTGCTTTAATATGCTTCCTTCCCACTTCTCCTTCCTACCCGCCCCCCAACCCCCCTGGAGCCTCTTGCCTCCTCCCACCTGCTTATTCTCGACAGCAGTGTGTGAGCCCAGACTTCCAGAGGAGACGCTATTTACCTGTCTCTTTTTAATTGTCGTATCACCGAAGGCTGTGTGTGCCAGACATCCCAGGTGCAGCGAGACCAGACTGGCAGGTGAGGCGAGTGTGAGCAGCGCTAGGTCCAGAGGAAGGCCTGCCAGAGCCCAACACTGAAGCCAAGGGAAAATGCAGCTGTTGCCATCACAAATATCAGGCAAGGGAGAAACTGTGTGGGAGTCTTTTCAAAACTAAAAACTTGCATGGATGGAAGTGGAACGCATTATTCTTAGTAAAGCATCACAAGAATGGAGAAACAAGAATCCTATGTACTCAATTCTCTTATGAGGACAATTAATGACCTAGTACACGTTGAGGGGGGTGGGGGAAGAAAGGAACAGTAGAGAGAGAGAAAGAGGGAGGGGGTGGGGGAGGGGGAGAGCAGACGGAGGGAGGGAGGGAGGGGGTGGGGGGGTCACGGTTATAATGGTGTCCCTTTTGGGGGTGGGACACCATTATAAGAGGGACTTTACCTAACAAAGGCAATCAGTGTAACCTGGTTCTTTGTGCCCTCAATGAATCCCCAACAATAAAAAAAATTTAAAAATATATAAAAGGTGCCCAGGTAGAACAAAATATATATAGTACATTAAAAGTCACCATGTTTAAATCCTCCCTGGAACCCATTTAATTCCTGGTTTGGAAACAGCCCATTTGAAGAAAAGAGGATGAAAGTTCCAACTTTAAAAGAAAGAAGAGTTAAAATCACATTCTTGTAAACTCTTCACATCCTGCTGAGAATTGAATTGTTATGTAATACCAGTGCTGGTAACTATGTAGGGTTAGTGACCAGGCATTCACTTTTCTGATGAACTTTAGTGTGAGTAAAAAATCAGTGTGCTGATTTTCTTTAATCTGATATTTATCAAGCGCCTATAATGAATACAATTCTGTAGGGTCTGTTGAACCTAACAACTATTTCAACATCTGCAGCTCTACATATCCTGCACTCCTATCATAACACTGTATATTGTGTGAACACCCAGTTGGAAAGAGCAGCGTCTTGAGTGTGTGTGTACCATGTATTCCACCTGTCCCCTTCAAAGTGATGCTCTTGGTTCCCCAGTGGTCAAGTGCAGTCGGGGCCTGTTTTGTTTTTTCGTTCACACATGGGCTGAGTGGATAATGACCGCTAAGTGGGAAGGGGGGCAGAACCTCTTCAGTCCCCAACTAAATGGAGGTTTCCTCTGCATTGAGGAAACAAAAGCTAAAGTCTTCACATGGGAATTTTGTAGAAAAAATGAAATTAACTCCATCCATGTTCAATACTATTTCTTAAGGAAGGAATTACTGCAGTAACAAAAAAAACTGAGCATAATACGTGGCAGGCATCAAACCAGGTATGTTCACAAACGTTGATGTGTTGAGACTTTGCAGCAACTCGGAGACAGTGTAATTATTCTTATTACTTTTTCAATCTTGGGGAAACTGAGGCCCCTGAATGTCAAGTTTATAGAGACAATAAATGATAGAGCCAAGATTTACACCCAGGTGCCCAGGACTCCAAATCTCATACTCTTTCATTATACATACTTTGTGAATACAAACTTGCCTCAATTTCTCCCCAATAATGTCAGACCAAATTCGTCTTGTGGGCACAAGTGACTTATAATTGGTCATTCAAGTGACATTCAATTTGAGTCTATTCTACACCTGAGAAACTTAGTCTTATATATGATGTCTTCAGCTGGTTTAATACCAGTAGTTCTTGTTTTCCATTGTGTGGAGAAGGTTACTTTTAGAATCTTACTTTTATTTAAAAAAAAAAAAAAGGAAATTTGAGTCCCCTTTTTATTGTGTTATTTCGGTGACTGAAACCTGTGGTAGCCAAAAAAAAAAACCAAACAAACTTGGTTTCTGATAGTGTCTTTAATACTGCAATTGCAACTTTTTTCTTTCCTTCAAGATCACTGTTTAGCGTTCTCTAGAAACTGAAAGGAAATTTCATTCAGCTCTTCTTACGCTGGTGCATCTTGATAAACGTCTGAAAGGTGCCCGAATCCCATGGCGGTTCTGCACAGATCCGTCTCCCCAAGGGAGTCATTCACGTAAACCCTGGCTTGCTTTCTGGGCAAGTGTTTGGTTGTAGCTTTCCCAGCGTCGTGGTTGGTTCATTTTTAATTAAAGACTTCCATCTTCAACTCTGCTACAAGATTTCTGTTAATGACAATGGAATCCCTATATATGAATGATAGAAAAAATGTTGCCATCAAGTTAGTTTTCTTATATTTCAGGGGGTGTTATTGGAATGATCAGAGACAGCTGTCATTCCGAGGAGCACAGCCTTCCTTTTCTGTGACATTCCACTTGTACGTGTACCTCCTAATACCCAAAGTTGAAACATCTCTCTTGTAAGGATTATTCCCTTTGTGGTCTATTTGTATTATAAACAAAGACAGTTAATCTAATAAAATATACACTGCAGTAATTGGAGAGAAAGATGCCTGTCCTAAAACTTGTGAACACCAGGTCATTTCAGAGGGGACCTCCTGAGACACAGTCCAGTTTTCTGGCCACAGCATCTCTCTATGATGTGAATGCTAAACCAACCCGAAAGGGAGAAGGCGGCACAACACGGGACTAAGAGATAATTCTGATGTGTTAGATAGACTTTTGAGCTGCCTCACACATCACATCTCTGAGACAGTCACCTAAACGATACCTCCACATATGAGAAGCCCTAACACCACTGTCTTCCACCAGAAGAGAAGGACCAGCTTGTCAAAACAGCCAAAAATTCTTCTTTAACACTTTTAATGAACCTCTAACCAAAAAAACCCAGGAAATGAGAGAGGAGAGGAGAGGCCATTGCTGCCTCCACCTCTTCACAGTACAACAAGAACAGGTTTTATTTCAGGGCTTCCAGTTTTGCCCCAGATTTTTCTCTCCAGCCCACTAATTATACCTCCCCATCTTCTGCCTCATCTCCACCTGCAGGTTCACGCGCCAAGGAAAGTTTTAGCTAGGTGTGCACAGGGAGGACAAACCCAGACTAAGGCATTTGATCTTCAGCAAATGAAAGCGTGCTTTTCTGCACGTGAATCATTAGGCAAGTTTTGAGATACACGAAAGTCAAGAGATGTGAAACATGGGTGGAAACAAATGAAGCCCCCCACCAACACGGATAAGCCCAGCACACGGAGACTCACCTGGGTCAGTCAGAAAGGACACTGCCAACTGCATTGATCCCAAGTGAAATCACAGACCAGAACACTGTCCCAAAACTTTCATAGTGACCCAAGTACCCACAATATTCTTGGCTTTGCAGTTTCATCTGTGGTGCAAACTGGTTGCCTAAATAGCCTAAGGCAGGAGGACAGTCTCTCTGGCTCTCAGCTGTGGTTCTTCCGTCTCACCAGTGGCTGAGTGCTGCGTGCGCGCCTGGCCCCATCTCTTTTGCAGGTGTATCCTGGGCTTGGCTTGCTGGGGCGACGTGAGTCAGTGCAGTGTGTGGCACAGCTGTGAGAGAGCATCACTGTTCCCGGGAGTGCCCGCAGACTCTCAACTGTGAGGAAAGAAGCCTGTTCAAAATGCACAGAGCTTGGAGTTTTGCCGTGGAAACTTGCATTCTTACTGGTTCCTAATGCACATACCCCGGGGTCCAAATTCTGGCTATGCAGGCTGTGAAGTAACTGTTTGAATCCAGGCTACTAAATTCAGAGGATTAATTGTGCTTAATATTAGAATGAAAGGAGAATGGTGGGGAGGGATTGAGTCATCCTCATCGTTAATATAACTGAGCAGCGATTATAGACTCTTTCCCCCGAGAAAATCAGACAGTAACCGGCCACTGAAATATTATAAAATAGAATCCTGAAGAAGCTGGCACGGAATCTGTGCTTTGTAGCTAAGAATAGCAAGGTTAATTACTGAAGGGAGTGACGGGAATAGGAAAGCAGCAATCTCACCAAACAGAAGTTGCTGCAGTGGTGCTTCTACAATAATTGGTAACAAGGGCTGATCTTGGAGTTGTCAAAACATTAACTCTTGAGAGATGGAAGCCAGAGAGGGAAGAGAGAAGGAGAGAGAGAGAGAAGCATAGGTCACTACTTGTAATTTCAAATGAAGGATAACTAACTGCTTGTCAGCCCAAATCAGATTCTAGACTTTAATTGTATTTGTCGGTATATGACTAAGCCTCCTTAAATTGAGAATGTGTGATATTCAAACACACTCGTGCAATTCCATCTCATCCTTAATCTCTGGTAAGCGCTAAATACTATAACAAAAGCAGAGTGTTTATCCTAAACAAATAAGTTAATCAAATTTCAATAATAAAAGTTTAAATAAAGCCTAGTTAATGACCATTCTTACCAGGTCAGTCTACCTCATCTAACAATATCACAGTTGGAATGAAACTACTGAAGAACGTCATTGATCCAAGCTATGTTCATGTCTAAGAGCACAATACGGCTGACCTTTATTCAAAATAAGTTTTTCTGGACATTTAGTATTTTTTCCTTATGATGATTCTAGACCAGTTTATTGCATTTATTAGGATGATCGTTGCTGGTGTATTTGTGTTCAGATGTCACGCTTAGTCATCTCTAATTGTACAGACAGAAAAATTTCGGCTCAAGCAGTAAGATTAGCAGGGAAGAATAAAATATTTAAAACTGGAAATGGGTTTCTAAAGGAAGGTTTGTTATTTTCTTAATTTTTTTTTGATTAATCTTTGTGAGATTTTCTTCATTGGCTTTGCTAGAAAATAGGAGTGGGGGCTATGTTAGTCCTGGGGTACGAACCTTCCTCCATGTAGGTCTTGGAATGTCAACAGTTCTCACTTTATTATTATTACTGTGACTATTTTCATCATAATTATGATTAAGTATTACTTGAGCATCCACTATATGGCAGAGGTACTGGAATATTAATATGAATTATAACTTGCAATAGGTTTATATTGTCACCTGTGTGGAAAGATAAGAGGACTAAGGCTGAAGGAATTTCAGAATTTAACCAAAAAATACATAGTAACCATTAATAACCAGAAGAACTAGGCTTCAAATGTAGAATTCCATAGTTTTCCCCAAATACCCGGCTGCTTATTTATATTTTTCTGTGTCATTATGAGTTCTCACTTCTGTAACACTATTAGCATTAAGTAACTGTATTTATTTTTAATATTTAGAATTGAGTTGCTCATAACAATACAAGGTGTATGTTCTATATCCTTTAATATGAAACCTTGTATGGAAACGCTGCCCAAGTTCACATATACAGATTGTGGCTTCTTCAGTTAGGAAAGCCTGTTGCAGCCCCAGACTTCATGGCAAATGATATGGTTCAGGATATGCTCCCCTGAAAATATGGTGCTTTGGCACATTAAATATTTTAACCGGAAGGAATTTGAGTAAGGACATGTGCAGGAAGGTCTCTCTGACCTTCTCCCCTCAAGCAGGTCATAAAATCTAGAATGGATTTTCTGACCCTCCCTGAAGCGAGTCACAAGACCCTCTGTGAGAGGTGACCTCCCTAGACCCAGAGGAAAGGAACAGCCTTAATTCAGAAGATGAAGTGCTGCAGAGAAAAATCTGAATAAACGGTTCTTGCCAAGTTTGCCCAGTTTATTACTATTAGGTCATATGCTTTCTTTGCCCCATCAATTTCTGCACGACTGTCCACTCTTCATCGAACCTAGCATAAAAATATATAGGTTTAACTGTTTCTTTGGGTCTTAATCTTCTTGTAAAGACTCCCAGGTCTCATAAAACCGAGACTAAATGAATGGTATGCTTTTCTTTTGTTAATCTGTTTTTGTTGTAGATGCCTCATCCATGAACCTAAGATCAGTAGAGAAAAAAGATGTATTTTTCCTCCCTACAAAAACATTTACTAGAGATAATGGGGTGAATAATTACTATTAAGAGGTAGAGTGAGAGTTTGCAAATTATCTTCCGGATCACTCCATTTCTCCTTCTTTTATTTAGAAAATAATTGATATATAAGACCAAGAAAAGTATAATACATGTTCTCCATTCTCAGAGAGTTTCTGAATCAGATTGAGCAGCCCTCAACAGAATGCATTAGTTCATACATTTGTTTTATGTAGTATTTTTTATCTGTCTATTCTTACTTCCATTCCCCACCCCTTTCTCTGTTATTCTCTGCTACACATCATAGGAAATGACATTTGTCAGACTATGCTGCCTTTTGGCTGCTGGGCAGGATGCATTAATGGCGTGCATGGCAGGGAAGCAGAAGGGAAGGGCTGAGAAGAAGTCAGGGCATTTCTCCCAGCCTCTGTCTATGCTTAGGTCAGGTGCATCTCCTCTGTGGTTCCGGTTCCTGTTGGACTACCCCTCCCTGCACTGACCCAAAGCTCCCCACCGTGGGTCTAGCTCCCACTGATTGGCCCCAGCTATTGCACTTTGGCCAGATTGTTACACCATTTGCAGGCCCCAGGGCAGGGGATAAGAAGGAAGCCCGTTGCACTGTGGTCTCATGTTCACAAGTTATAAATCAAATGCAAACTGTGACAGTGTTTTCTATTTTTTTCTATGTTGACAAACATGTCTTTATAATGACATTTTTTTTAAAAATCACTTGCTTAAAAATCCATAGGATAAACACCCACTTTCCCTGACTCATGGGGGTGGGAGTGGAGACTCTCAATTCCCATATCCAAGGCTCTGTTACTTAGCCACCTGTCAGTCCGTCCTCCCTCATCCCCACTCTCTGGGAACTGGAAGAGTCTCCCAAATGGGGGGACACTAAGATGCTCCTTATTACGCCATCTAGTTTAAGCCAAGGATGCTTGTCCTACAGGTGTCTCCACTCTCTCAACCTGGCTGGTATTGACATTTTACATTGTTCAAAGGAAGCTGAGGCTGGAAGTCCAGGTTCAAATCTAGAATGTTCACATTCTAATGCCTCGTCCTTTTGCGCATAACCTATGCTCTTTCTCTTGGCTCTATTCCATGCTGTAAAGAGCCTGCAGAGTGTTCATGTGGACTCTGTGGACTCTTCACCCAAGCTCTGTCCACTTTCTTCCCCACCTATAAACAGTACCACCTCCTTTGGGCCACCTTGTGGCTCTGTGGTTCTGGCTGTTGAGGGAGGATAGACTCAGGGAAAAGACCCATTTGGGCCCGTTCATCCATTTGGATAGGAAACCCAAGGACTCACCTGCTTGGAACAGTCTAGAAGAAGGTGGGGTTATGGGATCTGGGTGTTTATGTTTTCTTGGCCCAGGAATTTCTTCTATAGGAAAGAACATGGCTGGGAAAGAACAGGATCGAATCTTCTAGAATGTGGAGCCCAGATCTTGGTTCTGCCTTGCCCAGAAGTCAGACTCCCACCAATTTTGAGGATTTCCCCAGAATGGGGGGGTGGCTCTTTCTAATCTCCTGGATGCCTCACTGTCCCCTGTGTGTCTCCTCAGTGTTTTCCTCACCTGCTTAACCAATCGCCTATACTAAATTTCCTCTTATGGAACCACTTAGAGAGGTCCCTGTCTTCCTGATTACACCCTGGTCGATGGAGTGTGCTTACATTTGTTCTTTACACTGTTAGGTTACAGTGACATTTTCCATGCATTGTATGTTGGATTTATCTGAACTGGAGAGATCAGCACCATGGCAAAGATAGATTCAGAAGTATAAAATGTTTTCTGACAATCTAAATCTTTTCCTAACACATGCACATCTCATAAGTCATATTTCAAAAGGCATCACATATTTAGCTGTACCTAAATTTGCATGTGGAGTTGCAAGGTAAATAGGACAGATGGAGAAAAATAGAAGTGGAATATTTCAACATGCCAGGCAGAGGGGCAGGAACGTGAAAGTGATACAACCAAACACTGTCTCTTGCCTAATATAGAGGCTTTGATGGCAAGCTGCAGCCTTCGGGCTCTCTACAATGCGCTCCGACACTTCCCACATTGAATCTTGTTCACGTGTCATTCTACTAGGACAGTGCACTGTTAGCTCTTAAAATAAGACTTACACATATGGTACTTATATAATGAAGACAGAACCTGTGCAGAGAGGCTGGAAATGTTCACATCTGATTTCTTGATAACGCTTGAAGAGAGATACTGCCTGGGTTATGTAACAATTCATTTCCTAATTCCTTTTTTTTTTTTTTCCTGGAAGGCACAAGAATTTGACATACATCCGACTTCTGATCTTTGTCCCTGTTTACTAAGAAATAAGATTTTGTGTTCAAAGACATCCTGGTTCCAATGATAAAACGTATGTTCTGTACTTCTGTGTTCTACATCACCTTGTCCAATTATCGCTGATAAAATCCTTCCCGAGAGAAATCAAGGATCAATTTGGTGTTGTTCTATCTGTTCTGTTTCTGTGCCTTTGCTTAGAACTCTGTCTCACTGCAGCAAGCCTGCTCTGGCTGACCCGCTAGACACTGCCAAGATTTACCGACAGAGGGAAAAGGAGAGTAATCCACTTTACTGCCTGATGTTACTAAAAACTGCAGCCAATTTTCAATTAGCCGTGTCAGTAGATGCAGGGATCTTTGAAATCCAGATCTAATCTATAAATAACAGGGTAACGAGAAACAAAACAATGGCACTCCTCTCAATCCATGGTTGCCGTCGTTTCTTGTATTTTTTTTTTTTTTTAGTCAGAATTTCTAGAGTAGTGATCACATTGCCTTCTGCTTAAATAAAAGATCCTGCTTAGGTCAGGACTGTGGCTGAGAGAAGTGGATTGAGGAAATTGGCCTTTCCTTTTAGGTACATGGGCCTCCTGCTCACCCCACCATCTCCTTCTTGAACTTCCTTTTCCCTTGGAAAATGCAGGAAGGGCAACCAGAAAACCTGAGGCTTTTTGCCCTAGGGCCAGAGGACCTATGGCATCCAGGGGGAGAGTAAATAGCTGTGCCAAAAGCTGAGGAAAAGGGTCACGCTGGAGGGAGGGGCGAGTGTGAGGTGCCTGTGCGTCCCTGCCGTGTCCTTCTGCCCCTGGGAGCAGGTGCACCAAGACAGGAAGCTCAGTCCTCCCAGCGTTGGCACCTGAGCTACTAAAGATGTGTGAGATTCATCCTACCTTTCATTTTGACAGCAGGTGCATCATTCTTAATAAAATCAGAAAAGGAAAATCAATAACCAGCAAACCATACAGTCACCCACGCTGCCATGAAGAGTCTCCTGTTGACGTTCGCCATCTCTCATTGTTTGTTTTGTTCTAAGTGTTGACACAGCCAGCCGCCTCACTCAGATGTGGGGGCCAGACTTGAATATGACTATGAATCGGGGAATCTTGTTGACATCTTGAGGGAGAATATGAAAATATATGTCCCACTCAATGGGCTGGAGGCATCGTGTTTGCATATGTAGAATAGTTTGTACTCCGTCCCAGCTGGCCTGTGTGGTTATGTTACTCTTTCTGCTTCCGTTGGCATTTAAGCGAAACAATAAATTGTGCTTTGTCAGTGACTCTCATCAAACATGTAACCTTTTGTCATAATATCCATATTAACTAAGTTCATGAATATCTGAAGTGAGATAGGGTTGTTATTGTTAATAGCTGTAATAAGTACAATGGACGGAATTGCACTGCAAATTTCGAGAGATTAAATAGACCCATGAAGGTTAATCATGGTGAATCACTCGTATGGATGGTTATTTCCTAGCCCAGAGTCTCATCATCGTTTCCATCCCGTCATTTATTATTCACTTATTTTATCTTTGCTTTCTTGTTCCACTCTCCTCATCTCCCAAATGCACATTTTGGGACATAGCAGCATTTTTCTCGTGTTAATATGAATTGATGTCTTCCTTAGAAATAATTAGAGCCCTATGCATGTCAGAAAATTATGAGGCAGAGTGTCTTTCAGCTCAAGTAATGTTCCAGCACAGGAGGCAATGGAAACGCATTATCTGAAAATTACTCCATGTAAAGTGAATTGCCGTGTTCTCACTTGAGTTCTTTGGAAACAGATGGCCACTCTCTTAGAAATAAAAATAATTCTCCTTACTTACCAAGCTCTTCTTTCAAAATATATTCACTTGAATTATGTCATGTTATCCTCATATCATTCCCATGAGGAAAATAGAGACCAAGATATGATACTCTATGGAGTTCTCAGCTGAGAAGTCCAAACCCAACCTCTGAACTTGTCATCATTTTCAAAGGAGCTCTTGGCCCCCTAAATCCCATACTAGGATTAAGACTTGGCCATTTATAGATGTTGTTTTTCTGTGTGAAAATGTGCTGCTGCTTTTTAAAAACTTGTTGAAGTGCCTGTCAACAGAGAACAGAGTTGGATTATATTGCAGGCTCGTGTTGTAGTCTGGCCACATTGGAGCATCATTTGGCTGGACCGCCACCTCTCTCGGATTTCACTCAGGGGTAAATGCAGCCTAACTGATACACAGCTGCACCAAAGGCATCAACAGAAACTGCAGAGTTTGGTCAGCAACTCTTGGTGCCATGAATTTTATCATCAAGGCAATGGGGGAGGCCAAGGTGGATGTTTATTAACATGTGAAGCCCATCGAACCAATGCATATAAGCCTAATAAATGCTAAGGAGATTCCATTCATAAGTGACTTCCTGCTTTCCACTAATTTCATACCACAAACCACTTAGGGAAGCTCAAGGAAACATCTGCCTTAAGAAAACATGCCTCGAGAAGGCTTTGTGATGTCACACTACTACAAGCACGTGTGTGTAAACTCACTTTCTGTTACTGAGAGATGAGGGAGGCAAAGTTAATAGGTCAGAACTTTTCTTCCCCAGCAATAAGGTTACTAAAGGTGGAAGGCTGGGTGGGGTGGAGGTAGATTGGTTTTCAACATAACCTCATTAAATGGAGGACAACAGAATGTTTCCAGAAGATGCTTCATAGATCGTAAAAGGTGAACGCAGAAAGAAGGGCACAGCTGAGTAATTAGGTGTTCTTTCAAACGGGAAAAGTAGCCAAGCAAATGAGCACTAAAAATGGAACCAAAGTAGAAAATTCTGTTTTGTTTATGATGGCATTTTTTTAATAAGAAAAATACATTCAAAAGAGATTTTTCTCAAATTACATTTTTTACCTGGATCATTTTTGTCATTAATTTATTTTTTCCTTTACATAGAGAGAGTGGAAAGAACTTGGCCTTATGAAAGAAAGGGCTGACAGTTTGAAATCCCGCTCCATCACTTACTCAGTATGTCTACTTCTGCTACTTGGATTCTTTGAGTTTTGTTCTCACACCATTTGGGAGTTGTTATAAGAGTCAAATGAGACCTCCCTCTTATTTAAAAAAATATACATACCAAAAAGTTGTTTAAAAATGGCAAGGAAGACTTGTCATGTCAGTAGGAAAGAGGAAATACTACCATAAGAGAGAAAGATTAAACTGAACTCTGCTAAAAAGATGTGAATGCTGAGATGCCTAATGGAACATTAGTGATGATTTGGGGGCCGGTCATGTGCTGATTGTTAAACTCCAGCCTTCCTGCAGAGACTGGGAGATAGAAGCACTGGCTTTCTTTTTAACTTTTAAAAAGATTTTGGGTTATTATGGATACGTAACAGTTGTACCTATATATAGGGTCCATATGAAATTTTGATACAAGGATACAATGTGTGATGGTGAAATTGGGGTAACTGGGGTATCGATCGCTTCAACCATTTATCATTTTTTTTGTGTTAGGAACAATCTAATTCCACTCTTTTAGTTATTTTGAAATGCAAAGTAAATTATCTATCCTTAGTGGTCGTCACTCCGTTGTGCCACCAAACAGTGGTTCTCATTCCTTTTATCTAATTGTATTTTTTAATCCACTTTCCTGCTTCTTTTTATTGCCCTTCTGTCCACTCCCCTTCCCAATCCATGAACATGGAATATCTTTTTAATTCTTGTGCCCTCTTCATTATCTTTCATCAATGCTTTATAGTTTTCATTGCGTAAGTCCATTTATACAAGATTTTTTCAATACACAAATTAGAAAAAAAAATTGTAGATTTGCCATAATGTGAAAAAAAAATCACAAACTATACAGTTAGGTATGTCCTGAATACATAAAATAGATAGAGATACTATCCTATGACTGGCTACCATAAAATGTATGCAAGTCTACTATGAAAAGTTAAAAATACATCAAAACTTACACAAACACTTAGAGATCATGCATGGCATTATTCATAGTTAAGAGAAATGTCAACAAACGTAAAGATGCAGTATTACATATAACTGAATAAAATTGACTGTAGGACATACTGTGGTGCATAATTTTGTAGCCACTTCTGT
>CAUYQV010074827.1:0-19141 GCA_963574575.1 Galagoides demidoff
CCCCCCCCCCCCGCGCCCCCCCCGCCCCCCCCCGCCCCCCCCCCCCCCCCCCCCCCCGCCCCCCCCCCCCCCCCCCCCCCCCCACTGTGCTTCCTAAGAGAGAGACATGCATGGATGGGCTTCAAGCATAAAGGGCAAGAGGTCAACTCTAATAAATCTGGTTGGCTCTACACTATTTTCTGTAATCCTTTCGATGTTTGAAATGTTCTTTCAGTTACAAAAAA
Organism: Galagoides demidoff; assembly: GCA_963574575.1. Classification (NCBI taxonomy): domain Eukaryota; kingdom Metazoa; phylum Chordata; class Mammalia; order Primates; family Galagidae; genus Galagoides; species Galagoides demidoff. The sequence continues at coordinate 225 of CAUYQV010074827.1, forward strand.
AAACACTTAATTTTTAAAATAACAGAGCTTGCCAGCTTCTTAGAGCACAGCTTGGTCTAGGATAAATTTGTTCAACTAGCAAAGCTTTCCATAGCTACAGACATGTGTTTGGAAAGTATTTCTAGATTTCCCAGGCCCAGGTAGGGTGGAATGAGCCCAAGGGAGGGAGACCTCCTCTGGGAGCCGGGACCAGCCCTTACTCTGGCTCCAACCAGCCCTGCCATCCTTCAAAGCTTTGGGACTTTGTCTTCCTTACCTATAAATGGGGATGAAGCTTGTCCAATCTACCTTGCTGAGTTTTTGGTTTTTTTTTGAGACAGAGCCTCAAGCTGTCACCCTGGGTAGAGTGTTGTGGCATCACAGCCCACAGCAACCTCCAATTCCTGGGCTCAATCCATTCTCCTGTCTCCGCCTCCCAAGTAGCTGGGACTACAGGTGCTTGCCACAATGTCCGAATATTTTTTAGTTGCAGCTTTCATTGTTGTTTGATGGGTCAGGGCTGGATTCGAACCCACCAGCTCAGGTGTATGTGGCTGGCGCCTTAGCTGCTTGAGCCGTAGGCGCCGAGCCTACCTTGCTGAGTTTTAATGTGCATCAGACAAGGTGGTATTTGTGAAAACAGCTCAAAGGTAACAAAATAATGCAAGTAGGTAAAGAAGAGCTATTTACTTGTCAACCTGAGTCCTGAGGCCTTATTTATCAGCAACGTTAATAGCAACAACGACATGACAATAAAGAAAGAAAAGAAGGATGCGTCAAGTAGGGTAGAAGGAAGGAAAAATGAAGAAGAAAAACCTACTGAAGATAGCCAAGAAAACAGTTGCCCTTCTTAGATACTGAGGGGCTTTCAAAACAAAGGAAGTTATACTTTGCAAAAAGCAATCCTAGTGGTCATTGCCATTAGAATGTAAAACAGTATTTCTATGGCTCCCTGTGGTACAGCAGTTATTTTCTGCAGAAGCCACAACTGCAACTCTGAGTTTAAATAATGAACATAGAGATGCCACAAAAGGAACATTCATTAAATATCAGTATAGAAGCAATGGAAAGAAAAAGAGAAAAACACCAAGCTGCTCAATGTGGTGTTTCCAGCTGAGACTCTGTTCTAGAAACCCTGGGGGGATCAGCATGGAAGGGACCGGTGCTTTGAAGCTGGGGGTGTGGGTAGGTTGCAGACTTTCTGGGACAAAACAAGTCAATTTCTTTTCTGAAAGCCTGACACAGCCTAAGAACAGCCACATCCATCAAACATAAGCTGTGTACGATTGTTAGGAGCATAAAAGAGTGTTCTGAGGTTCACCCACAGAGACTTTCTGATAGCTGACACCAAGGGCAGTGGTGAGTGACAATTAACCCACCTCTTCCGACTCTTCTTCTTGACCCACCTTCTGCTCAGTGGCTATTTCCAAGCCCCTATTTCTCTCGCTTTATACCATGCCCAGGGATCCCAGGATTCTCTGCCTTTTTTTTTCTTTTAGAGACTTAAGTCTCACCTTATGGCCCTCGGTAGAGTGCTGTGGTGTCACAGCTCACAGCAACCTCCAACTCCTGGGCTTAGGTGATTCTCTTGCCTCAGCCTCCCAAGCAGTTGGGACTATAGGTGCCCGCCACAATGCCCAGCTATTTTTCCATTGCAATTTGGCCGGGGATGGGTTTGAACCCACCACCCTTGGTAAATGGGGCCAGCGCCCTACCCACTGAGCCACAGGCACCATGTCTAGCACACAATCAAAAATAAACTGACACGTGGTCAAAAGTAGAATTTTTCAAATACCCAGAAGATATCCTTCATTAAGGGCTTATGTGATTAAAAAAAAAAAAAAAGCACATGATAACTGAGTATGGCAGGAAGGAAGAAAGCAAAAGTTGGGAGAGTGTAAGTGGGCCTAATCAAAGGAGTGGCTCCCATTGTCCCATTGTCTCCCCAAACTGGAACTGAGCTCTAGGAATGACAGAGACCAAATCCATCTCTTTGAAGTAGCTGAGGGTTGTTGGTCCTCAAAAGAGAAAACCAGAGAACCAGGACCCACCCCCCCACCCCCAGCCCAGGCTCTCACTTCCCTCAAAATTCCCAGGTCCAAGCTTGGCTAGAGAACATGCAAGCTGCTTCTTCAAGAAGCTTTGGACCTATAAAAGGTACCAAAGTGTTCAGAAGACTGGGGCATTTTTACCTAAATGCTCTAGACTGCATGAGACCCAGAGACTGGAGGAAGTATACTCCTTTACTCAGAAAGGTGGAAAATTAGAAGAGCTATCATCAAATTTAGGGGGGGAATAAGTAATATTTTGCACCAATTAATGTAAATTGAAGTTAAAACTCACTTTACAATGAACATTAGCAAGTTCTGCAATAGGTCTCTCAATATGCATGTGAGGACATTAAGAACCAGGAGTCCCAGCCTGTGACTCACACACTGGATGTTGTCAAATGCTATTTCTTCCTTATTCTCAGGATATGGATGCCCTGAATTTCCCTGACCTCGCACTCCCTTCCCAACAAGCTAATATTGGCCCACCCCAAGCAGAAAGTCTGAATTTGACACCATTTCTAGCATCTCCTATACTTTTCTTTCTCAACCAAAATTTTAATCTTCCCTGCCTTCTTCTCGGCAATCATTGACAAAGGGTCTTTCTTTTGATCCTGCCAACTCATCATGACATAATTTTCAGTAGAGCCGTTTAGAATATCTTATTTATCTGAGCCTTTGTTAAGAGTTATATATGCTGGCAACCAGGAGATTCCTGCTTCCTCTTTGTAAAAAGATTTTGATAAGTGATTCCGCAGTCATCAGAATGTGCCAAGGGTTCCCAGTCCCACTAGTGGGAAAGCTCTTCATCCCTGAAGATGACCAAGGAAGGTCCTAGTAACTCTCTGCCAGACTTGCAAGGAAGTTGGTCCACAAAATTTCAAAGCTTCCTTCTAAAACTAAGAACTCTTTTGATTATAAAGGGAAAGGGATGCATTAGTTACTACAAAATAAAAACTTTTATTGACTTATCATAGTTTCCAGGGAACCTGCTCTGCCTTGCCACCCCACCCCACCCCATTCACGACCACTATTCTCATTTTATTGGCACCTCCATGGCAACCTCTCTCATGGTCTGGAGAGACCCAGCTTTCAATTCCAAGTAGCTGTGAAAACCTGGGCAAGTCCACCAACTCCTCTGAATCTCAGTGTCTTTATCTCCCCCTGAATCATGACATTGCTGTGAGGATGAATAATCATGGAGGACTAGCCCCGTGTTCAGCACAAAGTCCCTCAGAAAACAGAGCTTCTGACGCCTATGCACTCTGATTGACCTGCCCTTCTTTCCTTCGACTTCCCGGAGGGCAGGATCTATGTCTTCTTTATTTGCACCCAATCCCCTAATCCAGATCCTCATGGCTAGTAGGCACTTCACGAATTCATTATTCCAACACTACTGAGGTGAAGAATCAGGTGCTATGGATACAGAGTGTCTCAAAAAAGATTTACACTCTCAAGCAAGTTGCATGTAAGCAGAAGAGATAAGACACAGACAACAAAATCCTAAGTTCTTTGAGCCGGATAGTAATTTCTAGTTTTCTTTGACCTTTTAAATACAACCGCTAATGCCTTAGCACACATCAAAATAATTCTAGATGGGCAAAAAATCGTTTAGAAAAAGCACTTCCATTATGGACTATTTTATTTTCCATGGGGTGTTTGAGAGCTTGGAGAGAAATAAAAGCAACAGTAAAATAATAAAGAGCAGACTGCTGCAATTAAATGTGCTTTACCCCTGCTTAAGTATCACTTTCAGATAGTGTCAAATTAAAGCATTTAAGAAGATTGCTGGGGGAAAAAAAAAGACACTTTTTTCTTATCTAAGTGAAATGCTGGCCCAGGAAGCCTCCAAAGGGAAACTGCCAGATGCTGCTTCACGTGCTTGGCGTGTTTGTTCCTGACATCTCCTTAGTGTTTTTAAATTTCACACAGTCTGCAAAACGACCCCTTCATTAAGAGTGCCTCAGGAATGTGACCCAGGTACCGAGTCACAGCATAGCAGGCTGAGAGTTCCTCTTTGCAGGGACTTTACCTGACAGCCCAAGGTCTGGCAGACAAAGGGAGAGTCGGTGCTGTGAAATTTACCCACATACACAGTGTTTTAACCTGTGGGAGATGACACGGTATCAGCCCCTAGTAAGGCTAACAGGTGTCGACCTGACCAGAATATTCAAGGCCTTTTATTAGAGATTTAGGGGGTGTGCACCCAGAAGGCAAAAAGTGAGAAGATCATGGTTTCATGTTTCAATTAAATGGGCAGTCCTTTGTTCAAGAAAGAAAGCCGTCAGGCTGAAGGACAGGGGACTAAACTACAGATCAAAGAATACTTTGGATAGTATTTAATGAGTGAAAGTTATAGCCCCCAGGTTAGATAGCTGCAGCTGGACAGTAGTACCTCAGCTGTTTTCTAGCTTTATTTATATCCTTTCTCTAAGATGATCTCTGTTTAGACATTTCCCTGACTAATTTCTCATCTACTCTGCTGGATATTCCAAACCCCCTTATCACCTTAGGTGTCAGAAGGGCTAAGACTTAGGGTCATAATTCACACGAGTTTTCGGGGATGCCAGCCTACTGTACCTCTCACCCACACAGGAATTTCCTTTTAAGAGACGGAGGAGCTGTCAATCTAGTTGCTGCCTAGTCCACATTTGAGAAATGCAAGCGTTATTTTCAAGAATACCTTTATTTAACCTCAGTTCCTGTGTTTGGGGGGAAAATGCTGGTTAGCCTTGACAATAGTCTCTTAGAATTTGGGTTTCAATAGGATTTGTGTAAGGGTGGATATAGGTGTGTAAATATAGATGATAGAGCAGCAGTTCTCAATCTTTGTGAGAAGGGTCATGATCTCTTTGTGGGTCGTGATTCCTTTGTGGGTCAAATGACCCTTTCACAGGGGTTGCCCCAATACATCCTGCATATCAGATAATTACATTATGATTAATAACAGTAGCCAAATTACAGTTATGAAGTAGCAACGAAAATAATTTTATGGTTGGGTGTCACCACAACATAAGGAACTGTATTAAAGGGTTGCAGCATTAGGAAGGTTGAGAACCACTGTGATAGAGGCAGAGATATGTAAGTATGGGTGGGACATATGGGGCAAAAAAAGATGGGACAATTTTTGGTTTAATTTGTAAATAAACAGAGCAATACACACAAACAGAAGATTAATCCTGGTTTATTCCAGGCTAGGGTCACGGCTTAGCGTTGTTCAATTGCCTAAAGTTTATTTTCCAGTAGAAAATAAAGTGGAAATTCACAAAAAGTAGTCAGAAAGGAGAAACTTTTCCTAGATGGTCAGATTCATGGTGTATTACAGTTGCATGAACAATGTTGGACAAGCTTGATAAAAATATGTGAGATCAGGAAATTTTATTTTTTTTAATTAAATCATAGCTGTGTACAGTAATGCAATCATGGGGTATAGAGATCAGGAAATTTTATTGATGACAATTTATGTTTGATCTTACATTTATATAAAATTTTACCTTAACTTTTTTCTGAATGTGTATTTGTGCGTACATATAGACATGTATATATGAAGTTCTTTTATCATGAACATATCATCCAATTGTTTGTTTATTGATTAAAAAATTCCAAGTCTAATTCATTGAAGTAGGTGGGGAGCAAACATAGTGACCTGAGTGACTTTGTAAATCAGTGGAGTTTGTAAATACAGGTGAAAAGAACTGCACATAAGCACTGTCCTGTAGTTGATAAAGTTGTTTCCCATGAGAGTACACATCAGTAATTCTGATGCTATTTTATGTGTATGTTGGAATTGAACAATTAAGTAAACGAATGGCAAATGGTAGGACCTAGAATCGGGTGTCCTCAAACTACGGCCTGCGGGCCACATGCAGCCCACTGGGTGTTTTGCCGCTGCTGCCTGTCCTACTTAGCAGCTGACTCATCCTGGGGCCTGCAGTCCCGCCCTCCAACAGTCTGAGGGACAGTGAACTGGCCCCCTGTTTAAAAAGTTTGAGGACCCTTGGGAGGCTGAGGCAGGAGAATCACCTAAGCCCAGGAGTTGGAGGTTGCTGTGAGCTGTGACTCCACAGCACTCTACCAAGGGCAATAAAGTGATACTCTGTTTCTAAAAAAAAAAGTTTGAAGACCCCTGAGCCAGATTATTACTTTTGGAGCCAAACTTTACAGATAAACAAGTGGGTTACAAAGATAGGATGATCCATGTGGTGATGAGTTAGAGTTGAAGACGTCAGTATGAACTCATGTTTAGCTTAATATAGGTATAAGTGGCTACCTATATAGATCTTTAGAGTTAGGTGTTTATACATGGGTCACACATGTATTTCCTTGCTCTGTGAGGTGTAAGTACCTAAAATAAGCAACACCCAGAAGTAGCTACTACACCTAGTTCTCAGATCTTAGTTCTCTAGTAAAGGAGAGTAAGGGTCCTTGCAGAAATGGCTGATTCTAGGAGTGGCATCATAAATGCACAAGATAATCCTGGAGCATCCTGTAGTGCCTGAAAGTAAGTAATAAAAAGAAAAATAAAACCATCGATGAGAATGTGTCAAAAGGATACAGGAGCCTACTGAAAGAACACCCCAGGCCAAATCTGGAACAATTAGAACAAAAAAATAAAGTAGTAGTTGACTATAACCCAAAATATAAAATAAATATTCTCATATCCATATTTCTATAAATAAATTATTGAACAAATAAATGGAGGAGATGAGGCAAATCTTCCAAGTAGAAGAATTCCAAATAATTTATGCAGATACTCGGCCCTCAAGTACAAGGAGCATAAATTCTTAAGTGTGGGCTGCGCATAGGGACTTCCTTGCAAAGAGCCCAGTATGGAAAAGGAGTGGGGCGAAGGCTCACATTGCAGTGGAGAAATCTGACGAATACTTCCTCGGTCAGGTGACCAAGGTCAACATCAACAGTGAAAGGTCACTCTGATAGTATGTTCTCTTGATAAGCGATGAAAATGGCAATTTACCTCCATGTTTCTCCTCCTCAAAACCCATGGCCCCAGTCTAATCATGAGGAAAACATCAGACAAGTCCCACTCGAGGGGCAGCCTACAAAAGCTGGCTAGTATGCCTCAAAGTTATCAAGGTCATCAAAAGCAGGAGAAGTCTGAGAAACTGTCACAGCCAAGAGGAGCCCAAGGAGACATGAGGACTAAATGGAATGTGGTGTCCTGGATGGGGCCCTACAATAGAGATAGGACATTAGGTAAGAACTAAGGAAACCTGCATAAATCATTGACTTTAGCTAATAATAATGTATCTGTATTGGTTCATTAATTATAACTAATGTACCATCACAATTTAAGATGATAGCCGAAGGTGGAAACTGGGAACATATATATGGGAACTCTCTGCACCAGCGTCACAATTTTTCTGAAAGTCTAAAACTATTCTAATAAAATAAAGTTTGCTGTTAAAAACTCAAAATGGATGGCTCGGCGCCTGTGGCTCAATCAGCTAAGGTGCTAGCCATGTATACCTAAGGTGGCGGGTTCGAATCCCCAGCCCGGGCCCGCCAAACAACAATGATGGCTGCAACCAAAAAATGGCCAGGCGTTGTGGCAGGTGCCTGTGGTCTCAGCTACTTGGGAGGCGGAGGCAGGAGACTCGCTTGAGCCCAGGAGTTGGAGGTTGCTATGAGCTGTGATGCCATGGCACTTTACCCAGGGGGATAGCTTGAGGCTCCGTCTCAAAAAAAAAAAAAAAATTCCTGGGCTTGAGCCATCCTTCCACTCAAACCCTCCAAATGCTGAGATTACAGGCATGAGCTACCTAGCCCTGGGATTATTTTTCTAGGAATATAATATATTCATGTTAATAAAATACCTTGATAGACAAAAATATGTATGCATGTGTATGTACGTGTATACCTATGTGTGTGCATATGTACATGTACACATATATAAATTAACCAAAACACCTCTTTCTCTTCACCTTCTGAAGTGTCCTACACAATAGTAACACATGTCCTCATTTGGAATGCCTTACGTAATAACTGATGGAGAAAAATTAACACATAATTATTTTTGATCAAACAATTTAAATTCTATAAAGGAAGCAACCATTCTGCAAGTGTGTATTAATCACTTATAACACACAGCAGTGGCTCCATCTGGCACGCGGGGGTGGGGGTGGTGAGGATGTGCACTTCCGCAGTGTCCCCAGGGGCTCAGGGCTGGACTCCAGCCACCCTAGAGAACCACTGATTGCAGAGCAACCCTGGTAAGCAAGAGTGACTCCACAGACATTTCTGGGGTGAAGGGATTTAGGCTGTGCCTGAAGCAAGCAGGGACTCTGGAGAAGGGCAGCAGGGAAGAAAATGAGGTGAGGGCCCACAGGGTGCTCCCAAGTCACAGCACAGAGGCACGAATCGCATTCACCGAGTAGTCAGCGGATGAGCAAACAAGGGAGCGAATGCTGTGTCCGCTCTTCCGTTTCTAAAATTCAAATCAAAGTCCATACTGAACGGCCGGGTGCTCAAGACTGGCCTGGGCAACAGAGTAAGACCTCTTCTCTACAAAAACTTAAAAATAAAAGAATAAATACATTTTAAAAATACGCTGTAATAACCTGAGCATTATTAAATCAAGTTGGAAATAACCATTTTTAACATATTTACGACGACATCTGCTTAGGAGCAGGAACGTATTTCTTACCGTCTACAGAACCAAACTCCCTTTCATGTGCACGGGTAAGAATTTCCTTGTACAGTGTTTCTGCTTGCTTGAACTTTCCTTGTTTCAGATAGCAAGATGCCTTAAAATAAAATAAGATACAATATTGAGTATCCTTCCTATGTAAACAAAGCATACATTTTAATCTCCAGGTTAAACTATGAAACATTTGGATTCTGGGAAGCAACACTCTCGACCGCACACCTTGAGCCATGCCTCTGCCAACGTACCAGGTTATTTTTTGTCTTGGCTACATTGGGGTCATCAGGTCCCAGTTTTGTCTGGTAGATCTCAAGGGCTCTTTGATAATAATACTCCACCTCTTCGTATTTGCCCTGGTTCTGGCACAATAAGGCCAGATTATTCAACTGCTTAGCGACATCAGGGTGATCCTTGCCCAAAACCTGGAAATAAAACACTAGGTCAGAAGAGAGAACAGCACAAAACACCAGGTCAGCCAGTGAACAGAACACTAGGGCAGCTTCGTGCTCCCCCTACTGTACCAAGAAGTTTTCTGCAACAAACAGAACTGTGCAACACTTTCAGACTTAAATTCCTTAAAGGGCTCCCCAAACCATGTAATAAAAATAACCAGAATTGAGGCAGAGCCTGTGGCTCAAGGATTAGGGCACTGGCCCCATATGCTGAGGGTGGTGGGTTCAAACCCAGCCCTGGCCAAAAAACTGCAAAAAAAAAACAAAAAAAAAAAAAACAGAATTTCTCAAATTCTCCTTCTTAATCGGATGGAAGGAACTGTGCTCATTTTCTTCAGCTGCTTTAAGTTATTCAATTTTCACCGTAATCCTTCATGGTAGGAAAGTACCACTGTTACACAAGGTGAAGATGAGGAAACTGGTTCATAACAACTGTGTTAGTCTAACTGCCAGGTTCTGGAAGAGCCAAACTCCCTCTCAGACACTCTCTCAGCTAGGGCCCTCTCACCCTCAGGCCTCTCTGCAGTCCCCTTAGAGGTCTGACCTCCCTACCTCCAGGTTAAGGAGTCCTTACCACACCCAGTTAAGTCACAGGCTATCACCTGGTTGTTCAGTCCGTCTTTACGAGAATCACTACCCAAACTATCTTGACTCTCCTTTACTGCCTGATTCACACCCAGGGTCCACACTCTCAGTCTTCTTCATCAACACGATCTCAGCCTCCAGAAAGTGGCCTGGCACACAGATGGTGAGTCAAACCCTGCCTACTCCCTCGGGACCGCTTCTTTATTTGCCTAAGAGACAAGCTTTTGCTCTGCCTAGGCTGGAGTTCAGTGACACAATTGCAGACCAGTATAACCCCAAACTCCTGGGTTCACTCGATCCTCCTGCTTCGGCCTCTCACCCAGTTAGGACTATAGGTGAATGCCATCATGCCTGGCTAATTTTATAAAACTTTTTTGTAGAGACAGGTGCACAGGCTGTTGCCCAGGCTGATCTCAAACTCTTAGTCTCAAGCAATCTTACCCAGTTTAGCCTCCCAAAGTGCTGGGATTACAGGTATGAGCCACCGTGCCCAGCCCACTTAGGACCCTGAACAAGTGATCTGTTCTCTCTACTTTGTGCCTTTACATATGTGGTCCCAGGGAGGCCAGCTGCCCCTCCTCCTCTTTCTGCATTTCCTACCTCTGTCTGCCTAGGAAACTTTTAACTCAGTTATTCAAGATGCAGTTCAAACACTAAGCTTCTCTGGGAAGCTCTCCTCCAGAGCCCCCCAGCCCTGGGCCTGGAGAAACCCCACTCCCTACTCCACCAAGGTTCTGTCCTAAGGTTGAAGCAGCCCAGGTCTGCCCAGTGACCTGTGCTCCCTAGTGGGAGGGAAAGCATCTGATTAGTCCATCACTGACACTGCTAAGCAAGGGCTCTGAAGGCATGAAAGAGTAAACACACACATGGATTTGGCAGATCCACGGACACAGCTCCCAATCCTTTAATGTGACCCGTTACGCTGTCCCTGGTTCAGCAGCAGGCCACTCAAGTCTGACCACTGTATTCAGAACCACCATGCAGTGGGCAGCATGAGAACACACCCCCTGCATAATCCGACGGTGAACCTCCTTCCATTTTATCTCCCCCAGTTCCTTATAAGGCTCAAAATCAAGTGATTAGCCTCCTAGTGACAGTGATAAATAATTACAAAAACTACCAAGATAAAAGATTACCCTTGGCCTTTCATGGGCCACCTGACACGTGACTCTCTGTAACATCTGAATACACCATCACACAGAGAGCTGCTGAAATGGACAAGTTACATTTTACCAATACCTGATTACCATAAACTCCAACAGCTGGTATGAAACAGCCATGCCACTGACTTCATCTATAGCTAAGAGTTATTCTTTGGATCTAAAAATAATTATTTCATTTTTTAAGCTTCAAAAAGCATATTTGATGATTTTTTTTTTTTGAGATGGGCTATGGCTCTGTTGCCGGGGTGGCGTCAGCCTACTTCACAGCAGCCTCAAATTCTTGGGCTCATACAATCCTACTGCTTTATTTATCCTCTGGAGTAGCTAAGACTACAGGCTCCTGCCACTATACTTGGCCAGTTTTTCTTTTTTTATATAGTTTTTGTCTGGGGCTGGGTTTGAACCCGCCACCTCCAGCATATGGGGCCAGTGCCCTGCTCCTTGAGCCCCAGGCACAGCCCAGTTTTTCTATTTTAAGTAGAGACAGGGTCTTGCTCTTGCTCAGGATGGTCTCAAAATCCTGAGCTCAAGAGATCCTCCTACCTTGGCTTCCCAAAGTGCTGGGATGACAGACTGTGCTTGACCTAATGAATTTATTTTTAAACTGCAGTGTTTTTCTCACTGATAAGCACATGTTCTCCTGTCAGATGTAATGCCCCAGGCTTCCACCTCTAATCCTCAGAAACTCCTCAGGGAAAGTCACTTCTAGGCCACACTGGGCTGGGCAGGGCAGACTCTGCCTGTACCTTCCCAAATGCTCACTTCTCTGGACTGGGTCCTAAACATGGGTTTGTTCAGTCCAGTCTGGCTTTGCTTTAAGGACTGTAACTTATTAAATCAGTTGTTTCCAGTAAACAATCAGTAGTAACACATCGCAGTAGTTATTTCTCAAAATGTAAAACTGAAATATTTTTTTAAAAACACACAAAGAGGCGGCGCCTGTGGCTTAGTGGGTAGGGCGCCAGCCCCATATACCAAGCACGGCAGGTTCCAACCCACCCCAGCCAAACTGCAACGAAGAAATAGTCGGGCGCTGTGGCAGGTGCCTGTAGCCCCAGCTACTCAGGAGGCTGAGGCAAGAGAATCACCTAAGCCCAAAAGCTAGAGGTTGCTGGACTGCAATGCCACAGCACTCTACCTTTGGTTAAAAATTAATAATATTTTTTTAAAAAAAAAAAAAAAAAAAAAAAAAAAACAACTAAATCTGAGAGAGCAAGAATCCTTCCTCCGTTGTTACCTTTTCTCTGATCTCCAAAGCTCGTTTACACAATGGTTCAGCTTCTTTGTACTTTCCTCTTTTACCATAAAGGACGGCAAGGTTGTTCAAAGTTGCTGCCACCTACCAACACACAGAGGACAACTAAGAATGGTAACAAGGAACGAAAGAAGCACATTTATACATCACACATTCGTCTCCCTCACTATACTACAGATTACACAAAGTCACACTGCAGAACACTGAAATTAAACAAATCAACGTGAACATGATCTTAATTTCTTCTTATTTCCCTGGAAGCCAAAAGCCACCAACACTGACTGTTAAACAAATTTAAACAGATTGTAATAAAAAGACAACATAATTCTTCCGGAAAAAATTTCTGAAAGTACATGCAATTTGATTAAGGATCAAAAAATACAGCAGTTGATCCATTCGAGGTGATGTTTACAAACGGGGTAAGTGCACTGGGGACGCTGAACAGCAGAGCCGTCCACAGGGGGCCGCCAGGTGCGCAGTAAGGGAGGGTCCTACCTGTACCAGGGAAAGGCAGGGTCTGAGCTTTCCCTGTTGAGGTCAATATTAAAATGAGTTGGATAAAATAAACAGATTGGGGAAAATAAGATATAAAAAGAATAAAAGAACCAGATGTACAAACCGCAGGGTGATCTTTGCCCAAAGTCTTTTCTCGGATAGCCAAGGCATCATTCAGGAGATTAGCTGCATCTTTGTATTTATTTTGATCCCTAAATTAAAAAACAAACATTAAGATATAAATTAATACATGTTCTTAAAGTATAATTTTGGAACTACAGAAATAAAAGTTAAGTTTCTGCTATTAAAAAAAAATGTGCAAGGGGAAAACACTGGAAGAAAATTCATCAATACATGTGCTGGGCTCCAAGAGGCTGCTCACACCTGGAACCCAGCACTCTGGGAGGCCCAGGTGGGTGAACTCCCCAAACTCAGGAGCAAGAGCGAGACCCCATCTCTAAAAATAGCTGGGCATTATGGCAGGCACCTGTAGTCTCAGCTACTTGGGAAGATGAGGCAAGAGGATCACTTGAGCCAAAGAGTTTGAGGTTGCTGTGAGCTGTGACACCACAGCACTCAATCCAGGTAGACAAAGTGAGACTCTGTCTCAAAAAAAAAAAAATTTACTGGCAAAGTGAGCTCTGGAATCAGGCTCAATGAGCTTGGGAGCTTGTCCCTCCCCCAACACTGGACAAGGCTGCTCCCTCACTGCAGCACTATGCCAGAGGCCTGCGCAGCAACTAGAACAAGGGGCAGAGCCCACACTTGGTGCTGGGGGAACTGACCCAGTGTCGAGCCCAGGCTCTCCCAGTAAAGGGTAGTAATGGCTCTGAGCAGGTCATGTAGCCTCAAGTCCCAGCCTTCCCTCTGTGCAGCAAGTCTATTGCCTAACTCACACTGTCACTGTAAGCACAAGATACCGATACACTACATATTCACTTAAAAAGCCTTTTTAAAAAGTAAACAAAAGTAAATACATTATAGTGTCTTAGTTGGCCGCCACTTTGAGTTAGGAGGAATAAAGGATCTTTTTTTTGAGACAGAGTCTCACTTTGTCTCCCTCAGTAGAGTACCATACTGTCACAGCTCACAGTAACCTCAAACTCTTGGACTTAAGTGATCCTCTTGCCTCTTTAGCCTCCCGAGTTGCTGGACTAAGGCTCCCATGACAACCCCCAGCTATTAAAGGATCTTTTTTGATAGCAGTAAAACTGCAACACCCCAGACCCTCTCAGTTTAAATGTTCCACTCACTGCTGATGTGACTACCAACAATATTTCCTTCTGAGACTTGGTTTGTGTATTTCTCAACTGAGTAGTGACACCTGCCCAGCAAGCATCTGCCCTGCAGAATACGAGAAGGATTTGATTCACGAGGCTTCCAGAACCTCTGAGACACACTATTCTGGCCAAGTACACTGCTGGGGTTTTAGAGTCAATCGTCCTATTACACATTGGAAGTTGCCCCAAACTTTGTGAAAGACAGCAAGTACTAACTGAAGTTTCAAAGACTAATAAATGCAATTTAAAAAAAAACTACCTAAGAGTGTTGTGAGAACTAAATGAGACAAGGTGTCCTAAGCCCTTGTGTAAACTACAACGTGTCATAAAATGTCTGGAACCATTAATTATCAGGAGTCCGCCGGTGTGGCCTCAACCAACAGCAATCAGCTTCAAATGTAACTTGCAGACCCAGACCTCCCCAAGACCTGCTCAGTCAGAAAACTCTGGGAATGGGGCACAGAACACTGTAGTTTAACAAGCCCACCAGAAAATTCAAAGTCAAAATGAAAAAATATATATAACATTATAAGCATTAAAATTCCTAAAGAAAAATGGGTACAATAATAGAAAACTCATAGGATACAAATTATTAAAAACAAATAATTAGGCTTGGCGCCTGTAGTTCAGTGGTTAGGGCACCAGCCACATGCACCAGGGCTGGTGGGTTCAAACCCGGCCCAGGCCAACTAAACAACAATGACAAATATAACAAAAAAATAGCCAGGCACTGTGGCAGGCGCCTGTAGTCCCAGCTACTTGGGAGGCTGAGGCAAGAGAATCACTTAAGCCCAAGAGTTTGAGGTTGCTGTGAGTTATGACACTACAGCACTCTACTGAGGGCGACATAGTGAGACTCTGTCTCAAAAAAATAAAAAATAAAAAATAAAATCATATTCTGGGAGGCAGAGATGGGTGGATTACTTGAGCTCAGGATTCAAGACCAACCTGAAAGAGCAAGACCCCATCTCTACTAAAAACAGAAAAAGCCAGGTGTGGTGCCGCATATCTATAATCCCAGCACTCTGGGAGGCCGAGGCAGGTGGACTGCCTGAGCTCATAGGTTGGAGACCAGCCTGAGCTGGAGGTAGACCTCATCTCTAAAAATAGCCGGGTGTCATAGTGGCCGCCTACTATCCCAACTACTTGGGAGGCTAAGGCAAGAGAATTGCTTGAGCCCAAGAGTTTGCAAATACTATGAGCTATGACGCCAGAGCACTCTACTAAGGGTGACAAAGTGAGATTCTGTCTATAAGAAATTAAAAAAAAAAAAAATAGAAAAACTGCCAGATGCGGTGGCAGGTGCCTATAGTCCCAGCTACTCAGGCAGCTGAGACGAGATGGCTACTCACCCCCAAGAATTTGAGGTTGCTATGAGCTATGAAGATGCCAGGGTACTCTACCCAGGGCAACAGAGTAAAACTGCCTCAAAAATAAATAAATACAGAGGGTTCAAACCCAGCCCGGGCCTTCTAAACAAAAATAAATAAATAGATAGAGATAAATAAACATATAATCAAAGAAAAGGGCCAGTGCTATGGCTCACGCCTGTATTCCTAGCTCTCTGGGAGGCCAAGGTGGGAAGACTGCCTAAACTTAAGAGTTCAAGACCACCCCGAGTCAGAGTAAGACCACGTCTCTAAAAACAGCCAGGCATTGTGGCAGGTGCCTGTAGTCCCAGCTACTTGGGAGACTGAGGCAGAACTGCTTGAACCCAAGCGATTGACAGTGACACCACAGCACTCTACCAAGAGCGACGTAGTGAAACTAGGTCTCAAAAAAAACAAGAAGAAATGCAAATTAAAACACAATACTGTCCAGGCATGGTGGCTCATGCCTGTAATCCCAACACTTTGGGAGGCTGAAATGAGAGGACTGGTTGAGGCCAAGAGTTCAAGACAGAAGGCTAAAAGAGGATCACTTGAGTCCAGGTGTTGGAGATTACAGTGAGCTGTGATGACGCCACTTCATTCCAGCCTGGGTGACACCCCATCCCTAAAAACAAAGCAAAGCAATGCCCCGCGAAGGCCCTGCCCCTCCACTGGTGAGACTGAGGGGCCTTCTGGCTGGGAACAGTGCAGCAGGAGAGGAGCTGGCACTACCTTTCTGAAAAGCAGTTTGGCATAGCTATCGAGAACTGTAAAATGTCTGTATTCTAACCAGCCTCAGGAATTTATCCTACAAAAAGGAAATCTAAAGTCTTAGACAAAATTTATAAAGATGTTCTTCAGTACAATATTAAGGGCCTAAAATGTATCCTCTACATTTAATATTAATGGGATAATATAATGAGCAGTGTTCCAGATGGCTGAAACCCTGGACATGAACATATGAGGAGTGGTGGCCTAGAGGATGGACACTGGACGTGGACATACGAGGAGCTGTGGTCCAGAGGGAGGTTGGACACTGGACGTGGACACTCGAGGAGCGGTTGTCCAGAGGGAGGATGGACACTGGACGTGGACACACGAGGAGCGGTTGTCCAGAGGGAGGATGGACACTGGACGTGGACACATGAGGGGGAGTGGTCCAGAGGGAGGATGGACACTGGACGTGGACACATGAGGTGCAGTTGTCCAGATGTACTATTTGTAGCACTCAATTTTCTTTTCCTTTTTTTTTTTTTTTTTGAGACAGAGCCTCAAGCTGTCACCCTGGGTATAGTGCTGTGGCTTCATGGCTCACAGCAACTTCCAACTCCTGGGCTCAAGCGATTCTCCTACCTCCGCCTCCCAAGTAGCTGGGACTATAGGCACCTGCCACAACGCCCAGCTATTTTTTGATTGCAGCCGTCATTGTTGCTTGGCGGGCCCAGGATGGATTCAAACCTGCCAGCTCAGGGGTATGTGGCTGGCACCTTAGCTGCTTGAGCCACACACGCCGAGCCAGCACTCAATTTTCTTCTAGACTTTTACTGACCTAGGTAAACTCTCACAATATAATGTCAGGGGAAATCATGGGACTGAACCAGGCCAGCAAATCCCTGCCACCCATCACACTGAGGTATGACTGTGTATGCTCACATGTGACAAGAAAACCCAATTATCGGAGGCACCTGTGGCTCAGTGAGTAGGGCACTGGCCCCACATACCGAGGGTGGCGGGTTCAAACCCAGCCCCGCCAAACTGCAACAAAAAATAGCCAGGCATTGTGGTAGGAGCCTGTAGTCTCAGACACTCGAGAGGCTGAGGCAAGAGAATCGCCTAAGCTCAGGAAATGGAGATTGCTGTGAGCTGTGATGCCACAGCACTCTATTGAGGGCAACAAAGTGAAACTCTGTCTCTAAGAAAAAAAAAAAAAATCAGCTGTTTCAGCCAGAACCTTCATATGCTATTAATACGCACATAAACTGTTTCTAGAAGAACTCCTTAAGTGTCATCTATTGAGATGCTACCTGCAGGTCTCTGTGACTAAGAATTCCTACACTAAAAATCTGAGAATGATCTTGATGTCCACCAACAGGAAAATGTCTGGGATAAGCACAAAACAGCAACCTACACAGTCATGGAAAAGACCAGCTACTAACAAGCGAGGGCCGCAGAGCACGAGCCCATTTTAAGACATGTCTTTAAGAATGTCTCTTTTGTCTGTTTTTCTTTAAAAAACTGACTTTCAAAAATTCTTTGTAAAGAAATCGTTAGACCAGGCACAGTGGCTCATGTCCATAATCCTAGCACTCTGGAAAGTCAAGGCAAGAGGGTGGCTTCCACTAAGGGTAGGGTGACCCATCTCTACAAAATTTATTTTTAATTAGCCAAGGGTGGCGGTGCACACCTGTAGTCCCAGCTACTGGGGAAGCTGAGTAAGGCAGGAAGGTTGTTTGAGGCTGCAGTGAGCTATGACACACCACTGCACTCCAGCCTGGATAACGGTGACAAAAAAAAAAAAAAAAACAAAGAAAAAAGCCGTTCCCCATCCAGACGGCTGTATTCCTGCATTTCTCAGGCACCTCTTCTCCTCCACCCCACCCCACCCTTACTCAGGTGCCCATCTCCACACCCCCATGACCACACACAAACCCCAACAGCAGCCCTGTCTCCAAACCCCAGCCCCATTCTGTCTCAGGTACCCAAAGTCACTCCCCCCACCCACACCCTCCGCAGAGATGAACACTAAAGGGGAAAAGGTCAGGTGGAATTCTGACTTCCAGGAGACAAAGTTAACCAGGCCCTTGGAAGGATACCACCAAATATCTTTTGTCAACATGGATATCCCTAGAAGGACACTGGCAAAGTGGGAAGGATAGTCCAGACAAAAGAAGCCCAGTGCAGCCGGGCACAGTGGCTCACCCTGTAACCCCAGCACTCCGGGAGGCCGAGGCTGGTAGATCACCTGAGCTCATAGGTTTGAGACCAGCCTGAGCGGGACCCCGTCTCTAAAAATAGGTGGGCATTGTGGCAGGAGCCCGTAGTCTAGATACTTGGGAGGCAGAGGCAAGACAATCGCTTGCGCCCAAAAGCTGCGATGCCATGGCATTCTACCAAGGGTGACCAAGTAAGACTCTGTCTCAAAAAAGAACCGCAATACAGAGAGTTGTGAGGGTAAAAGTGAAAACAGCTTGGTCTGGCCAGAGTGAAGGCTGCTGCATGTGGGCTATTACAGAAAGGGAGCATCTGCTCTGACTTGGTGACACCCTTACCACACAGTTTGCTATGTATTTTAAATTTAACCCAGGGCTGGTTTTCTTTTGCAATTTTTGGCCAGGGCTGGTTTTGAACCCGCCACCTCCAGTCCGGCATATGAGGCTGACATCCTATTCTTTTGAGCACTGCCATAACCCAGGGCTGTTTTTTTGTTTGTTTTTTTTTTTTTTGAGACGGAGCCTCAAGCTGTCTGGCATCACAGCTCACAGCAACCTCCAACTCCTGGGCTCAAGCGAGTCTCCTGCCTCCACCTCCCAAGTAGCTGGGACCACAGGCGCCCGCCACAATGCCCGGCCATTTTTTGGTTGCAGCCATCGTTGTTGTTTGGCGGGCCCAGGCTGGGGATTCGAACC
>CAUYQV010074829.1:0-21775 GCA_963574575.1 Galagoides demidoff
GCAAATCACAATTGCCCTAAGGTATCATCTAACTCCAGCAAGAATGGCCCACATCACAAAATCTCTAAACTGCAGATGTGGAGTGGATGTGGAGAGAAGGGAACACTTTTACACTGCTGATGGGACTGCAAACTAATACAATTTTTTGGAAGTAAGTATGGAGAACCTTCAAAGAACTCAAATTAGATCTCCCATTTAATCCTGCAATCCCATTACTGGGCATCTACCCAGAAGGAAAAAAATTCTTTTATCATAAGGACACTTGCACTAGACTGTTTATGGCAGCTCAATTTACAACTGCCAAAATGTGGAAACAGCCTAAATGCCTACCAACCCAGGAATGGATTAACAAGCTATGGTATTTGTATACCATGGAATATTACTCAGCCATTAAAAAAGATGGAAACTTTACATCCTTTTATAAACCTGGATGAAAGTAGAACACATTATTCTTAGTAAAGCATCACAATAATGGAGGAGCATAAATCCTATGTACTCAATTCTCATATGAGGACAATTAATGACCTAGTACATGGTTGGGGTGGGGTAAGGGGAGAGCAGAGAGAGAAAGAGAAGGATGGAGGATGATGAGGGGAAAGGAAGAGCAGAGAGAGAGAAGGAGGGAGGGGTATAGGAGAAGGGAAGAGCAGAGAGAGGGAAGGAGGGAGGGAGTGGTGGTCTTGATGTGTGACACACCTTTTGGGGGCAAGACACAAATATATGAAGGACTTTATCTAACAAATGCAATCAGTGTAACCAGGCATCTTGTACCCTTAATGAATCCCCAACAATAAAATAAATAAATAAAATAAAAACTTAAAAAAAATAAAAGATTAACCCACAACACAAAGTGTCAAAACTATAAATATCGACCTGGATGCAGAAAGAAGGGAACACTTAGACATTGTTGGTGGGATCACAAACTAGTACACCCTATAAGTGTGGAGAACCCTCAAGGAACTAAAAGTACACCTTCTATTTGATCCCACAATCCCATTACTAGATATCTAACCAGTAGAAAGAAACATTGTTTTATCACAAGGACATTTACACTCGAATGTGTATGCAGCTCAGTTCATAATCACAAAGATGTGGAAACAACCCAAGTGCCCATCAACCCATGGATGGATTAATAAATTGTGCTGTCTGTGTGTGTGTGTGTGTGTGTGCGCACGCGCGCTGTCTCCTTAAGAGAAGGTTCTGCTCATAGCTCTTGCCCAGTGATTAACTGGGTTGTTTGCTCCTTTCTTGCTGATTTGCTTGATTTTTTGTAGATTTTGGTTATTAGCCATTTGTCACATTTACAACAGAAAAATATCTTCTCTTATTCTGAAAGTTGTCTATACACACACACACATGGAATACTATTCGGCCATAAAAAAGATGGAGACTTCACATCTTTTGTATTTACCTGGATGGAGTTAAAGAACATTCTCCTCAGTAAAATCTTTTAAGAATGAAAAGGCAAGTATCCCATGTGCTCAATACTAATTTGAAACCAATTGATGAACAACTGCAGGCCCACATAAGAGAAAAACACAATTAGATTCAAGTAGAGGGGAGAGAAAGAGGGGTTCAGTAAATTCAGATGCTATCTAACATAAAATTTTTCTGAGGAGAGAGAAAGTATCACCAATGAGAGGGGTCAGGGCAGCCAGTAACAAACAGAACTGATGAAAACATTGCAAAAATTTGTCAAATTGTATGTCAAAATCATTGGCTGACTGTGAAAAGCATATCAGACCAAGAAAGCATTGATAGAAAAACAGGAAAGGTCAGGCTCATTGGTTCATACCTGTAATCCTAGCACTCTGGGAAACCAAGGCAGGTGGATTGCCCTGAGCTCACAGGTTCGAGATAATGCTGAGCAAGAGGGAGACCCCTGTCTCTAAAAATAGCCAGGTGGTACAGGGGTACAAGTGAATCTCTCTAAGAGTAGAATGAGAACCTTTTAAAACAATAACTGAGAAAATGACATGAAGGCTGTGTTGATCAGTTTGATGGAAGTATTTCAGATTGCATGTGAAAACCCCACACTGTACCCCAGAAGTGCATTAATGTACATAGTTTCCATTCAATAAAAAAAAATTAAAAAAAAAAACTTCTTAAACCTCTTTATGGTGTTATTGGTGACAGCTTCTAACAGAGTGTTTTCCTGAGACAAATGTGAAGTGGATATAAGTATTCCATGAAATATCAACCTTTTGGGGGCCTGGATTTACCCCAGCTGCCTATAAACTGACAGTTCTCTCTCTTTCTCGTCTTTGGCAAAAATACTACAGCTTTTAATTTGTTCAATTAGCGTTTTTGGCAATAGTTGCTGTTGCCTGATCCCGTATGAGGCTGCAAAAACACAGAAAGGCGTAAAACACAAGCCCTGGGAGGGAACACCCCACCATGGGATAAATGCAACAATGGCGGAATTGTTGTTAGGAAATAGAATGGGCAAGTGTTACAGAGGCCGGGGAAGGTTTCACAGAGCAGGCCGAGTTCTGGGATGGATCTTAATGATCAAGGTGGGCGGAGGTTGGGGTGATGGTGGGGGTCCAAGAAGGGGTAAGACCTTCCTAGCAGAAGGAAGAGAGGACTAGAAGGGGCATAGGCACGAAGCAAGTATCACAGTGTGATGGGGCGACTGCTAATAAAGACGTGGACTTCATTATGCCTGGGAGGGGCAATGCTGGCAAGGTGGACAGAGGTAGATCTGGAAGGGCCTTGCGTGCCAAAACTCAGCAGCTTGGAATGACATTTCCCTCTGTATTCAGAATGTGCAAAAATGCTACGCTGCTTTCATCAAGTCCCTGTGGCGCCCCTGTCCTGGTTCTCTGACCATAACGTGTCTCCCTTCACTTCCCCTCTGCTGCCCCTCCCAGCACCACCCACAAGGTACCTGAAATGCTTACAGTAGCAGAGAGTGGGAGCTGCTCCCCAGAGCAGTGGAAAAATAAGCTGCTGAAAGGTTTATTTCCCCGCTCAGAATATTTCTACAAAGGAAATCCACAAGGCTTGTCACCACACACTCAACTATTTTTAAGCTTCCTGACCAGATCTGCTAGATGGGCCCTTTGGGGATGGTAAGTGGTGGCAGGGAGGTGGGAGTTACTCTTGGCTTGGGTACTCTGGGTCTTCTGGGAGCCCTGGGATTTGGTTTGGCCAGAGAACATTTCTGGGGGCGGGAGTGGGGGTGCAGGGATGCAATCACAACACTGTTCTGTGGGTCTTACTTTTCTTCCATAACCACCCAGAATCCCAATCCCTTGTCTTCTGAAGGTACCAGGTCTGCCAAGAGAAATTAAGCCCGGTTTCCACCTCCCTCAGTACCACTGTGTCCTGGACCAAGCCACAGATAAAGGGACTTTAACTGGTTTTATACCATATGCGAGGTCTGGGTCATGACTCAGCTGAGCAGATTCCTTTCTCTTCTCCCACATTGACCAAAGCTCGGCCAGATGGGGTTCGTGGGCGGGTGGCTGAAAAGCCAGAAAGGGCACAGCTGTGTGGGTGACAGGGCAGCCTCAGAGTTTCCAGCAATGGTGCTTCTCAGCTCCTGAGGTCCAAAAGTCAGTCCAAATACAAGGTCAAGTGAAAATGATCCAGGGTTTCTGGGAACTAAGGGTGACATTGTCACGTTTTATCTAAATAATGATGAGTGTGGGTATCTACAAAAGAAAAGGCATGACTGTGCTTCATTTGTGCCAAGCAGGGGTCATCAGACTGAACGGGTGCAATGATTCTGATGAGAGCTGAGCTGCGTGTTTTCACAGGGTTTAGCAGGTGTTTGTCACACTCATCATATTCCAAATCACTTGGTGTGTGACAGTGGGACCTTTCTCGTATTGTACGTGAAGCATCATATGCAGACATCTGTATGTGTCAGAGTGAACACAAGATACAGCTCTTCTGAGTCCTGCATGAGATATTTATACGTATATGTCATACAGTCAAAAGAAAATTTTCACAGAATAGGATAAGTAATAGAACGATAAGGCCCTGGTATTCCTCTAAAGCTTGGGGCAGTGAAGAAAGTTGTTCAATGAAATAAAACCCATGCATAACAAAGGTAGGATGTCAAACTGAAGCCACCTGCCACAAAAGAGTGCTTTTTCCTACTTGCTGGAGTGTCCCTCATATGCCTTTACCTCTGTTTACCTTCAAACTTAATACCTTGTGCTCTGCCTGGCATCCTTCTGAGGATGGCGAAGATAGCGGCGCTCACCTGCTGTGAGCACATTTATCAGCTTTTGCTTCTCATTCCTGTTGCCAGCTTCCTCTTTACTAGCCTGGACACTTTTTGCCACTCCCGCTCAGGCTGTTCTACCTTATTCTGGTCTCTTTCTTTTCTATTCTGCAAGCCCTGCCTGCACAGGTCGGGCATTTGTCAGCAGAGATGTGCAGTGCCAAGACAGCATTATCACACATGAAGCAACTTACGATTGGGGGCAGGTGTTACTACTTTGAAAAGGCATGAGCCATTTCTCTCCCCAGGGGCATATATTCTTGCCAGCCTGTGCTCACCAGAGTGTTCCTGGGACCTTCTCTTTCCCATTTTCTCTAGTCCTCAGTGACAGGATCAACCAAGTGTATTTGGTACTCTGCATTTTGATTAGACAGTAAGCATTATCTTAACTTGTTAAGCAAACCACTTCAAAGTCCTTTGTCACATTAGCCCCACCCCCCAACAATTCTCCATCTCTAACCAGAAAGGAATAATTTCAATCCATGGCTTCTTCTTAAGACCATAAATGTCTTTTGCAGAGGCCTCAGAAAGCTTAACTATCAAGTCTCACTTCTACTCCTAAACCAATCACTGGCAAAGGGTATGAACAAGAAACCAGCATGGCCCAGGAAAGAGACCCTCTACACTTCACTGATGTGGAAGGGGTGACATCTGAAAAAGCTTGCAGGAGTGCATGGGAGAAGATGAGAATGTGTTTTAGTGAACCTGTAATTGTTGTCAGTTGTTTCAACAACCCACAAATCATGGTAGCTTTGATCTTTCTTAATTTCTGACATTACACTTATTTACATATTTTATAAGTTCAGAGAAGCAAGTGAACAAAGGCATTTGATGATGATTTCAAGTTGATATAAAGTGAAAAATAAAATTTCAAATAAAATATGAAAAAATTTATCATAGGCATCTCTTATGTTTTTGAATAAAAGTCCATTTTCCTCTCACACTTAAACATTTCTTTATTTTACAAAAGGTCATGTCTCACTTACTCAGGATATGACAAAGGCTGTCCTGAATAACTCTCCCTAAGTAGAGATCCAGGTATCTGGACCCCTTCTGTCCTATGTTTCTACCATCTCAAAGCCTCTCCTTCAGGCTGCAGAGGTGAAGGAGAAGTGAAGGGTTGAGGGGAGGCATACTTGATAATTAACCACCTCCCCTGAAAGTGACCACATTACTTCCACTCAAATTCCATTGGTCAGAAATAGTCACATGGGCAACTCAAGTGCAAAGAGTCTGGGAAATTCCAAGTCTCTACTCCTAACAATACAAAAGTAACAACTCGACTCTGAAGTTAAAATATTTTATAAATATTTAATTGTTCCACACCAAATCTGTAGGCCAGGTTCAATGTATAATGCTCCTGCTTCCACCTGTACCACCCTATTTCCCCAGCATTTACTTAAAACATAAATGACAGTATTATGGGCACAGAGTTATTTTTTCCATTGCCCTGTGAAAACAACTAAGGGTGAATTATTTTTTCTCATATCTGTACATCTCGTTTCATCTGGATTGAGTTTAAAACTCTACACAAGTTATGCTCTAACAAATCTTCATCTCAAAATTCCATTTTCCCAAATTAAAAAACAATTCTCTAAGCTGCCTGCTTGCAAATAAAAACTCTTCTTCCTCACTATTTTCTCTCTATTTTGGCAGACAAACAATAATTATGTCATAGGTTTGTGGTCTGGGTCTCCTTGACTGAGGCTTGTTGGGGGTGGTGCTAAGAATGAGGAAATTTGGATGCTTTCCAGTTGAATTCTATGGTTTTCTTCCTGTGGTTGCCTTTTGCCTCCAGAAAATTCCAGGGAAATCCAGTGTAGGCTGTGGCTGACAGGAAGTTACAGATTCCAGTCCTGACCCTGGGGGAGAGTGGGTCTTGCTGCTAGCCACCACAGTTAGTTCATAGAAAGGAACAGGTAAGTCCCTTTGCCTTATTCAAAGACCCAAAGATGATAGCAAGCTTTTGGTGCCTCGGAGAGGCCTGTGACCAAGAACTGGAAATAGGAAATTGTGAGAAATAGGCTTTAACCCCAATCAGAGAGACTGATTTTGAATTTTTTTTAAATGACGTTCTTAATACTTCTCTGCTACAATTGAAGTTGCCATTTACTTTCAGGAAAAGAGCACTGGCCTTGGCGTCAGGCTGAAGTTAGAGTTAGAAGATTTTAATTTTTACCCAGCTTTGCTGTGAACAGACTTTGGGACCTTGAGTGAAACAGCCCACTCCCTGAGTCTACCATACTGAATATTAGATAAAACTGGACAGGTCTTTCCAATGTAAGGAATCCTGTCTCATTTGTCTGTGTGCCCTAGCACTTAGAACTTGGTCTGATATTAAATAGTAATAGCACCATTAATCATTGGGAAAGAGTTCGTGAATGAAATCTATATTTTTCTCTATTTAAATCTTTTAATTGAACAACATAATCATAAATCATTACATGTCTGTGGTATAAATTCATACGAATTCCACTTGCTATTCTCATCTGGTTTCTCATCATCAACATTGTTGAATGTGAATAATTCTAAGTTTAGGTAATTCAGAAGATTTGGATAACTGAGCTTTAAAAGAAATTTAATGTGATTCTCATAACAGAGAGTCTCCAATTCGGCTAGCCTCAGGCAGGACAACCCATCTCACACTCATTGTCTCATAAAACCTGAAATTAGATACCTTTGTGTGAATAAAGAACAATCTTCCTTTCCTTGATATAATGTGCCTTAAAATACCAATGTACCTAACTCTAGTAGGAAGGCAGTGGATGATCTAATACAAGAGGAAGGAGGTAGGGGAATGAAGAATGGGGAAAGGGGAGAAGGGATGGGGATGGTGGTCATGATGTATGGCACACCTCCTGGGGGCAGGACACAATTACAAAAGGAATTTTACCTGACAGCTACAATCAGTGTAACCTAATGCTTTGTATCCTCAATGAATCCCAAACAATAAAAAATAAATAATTACGTAGACACTGGCACCTAAAACTTAATTATGGAAGTTTGTAAGAACTTTATGACTTCACTAAAATTGAAATGTGTCAACAACTTAGTGCACACAGACCTTCTGCTTTTCCAGATCTTGTCACAGCCTATTTGGGTATTGGTTTGAAAGCACAGACTGAGGCGGGACAAAAACGAAGAAAGGGAAAGAGGTGAGAGAGAGACTGAGATGAAATGGGAACAAAATATATTACCCATCCTGCTGTAAAAGATGCCTATAAAATTTAAATGTAAATCCGTAGTAAACTGGTTCTTATACTGATCAAGCCTTTTCCTATAACTTGGTTGTGGAATCATTCAAGTGCACATGAAATCTCTAAGTGAAAAGTTGATAGAAAACCTTTCTTCACTATCAATTAAAGGTAATGAGGATAATTATATTAATATAAAATATGTAATTATTGTATGAGGCTTAACGAAATTGTCTTAATTTGGGCCACTGTAACAGAACCCCATAGACTGTGTGTCTTAAACGGCACACATTTATTGCCCACAGTTTTGGAGGCTGGAATGTCTGAGATCACGCTGCCAGCAGATCTGGTGTCTGGTGAGGGGCCTCTTCCTGGTTTATGGGCAGTAGTATTCTCACTGTATCCTCACATGGTAGAGAGAGATGGATCTTCTGTCTCCCTATTTTTATAAGGGTATTAATTCCATCATGAAAGCTCCATTCTCATGACATAATCTAATCCTCACTACCTCCCCAAAGCCCAAACTTCAGTTACGAGGATTAGAGTTTCAGCGTATAAATTTTGGATAACAGGAACATTCAGTCCATAAGAGTAACATTTTGTAATCTTTAACATTTATATTAGTGTAATGCCATTCATCATCACCATTACAAATTCTATTTTAGAGTTCACTGCATTTCCTGAAAGTCTACCAAATCTCACATTCATAGTAAGTCATTGGGGACCCTAGCTGAAACTGTCTTCCAAATATTTTTGGTGAGATATATTTCATTTTATCAGGATATAACATAGGCTATCCTGAATAACTCTCTCTAAGTAGAAATGGTGATAAGTGAGTTACTTTTCCACCTTCTCTAGAAGTTAATGCTCAAATTTATCTTTAAGAGGTAATCGGGCCTTTTTGGGGGTAGCAAGAGGTCCTATACCCTAAAATTCCAATCACTTCAACTTAATGAGAAGGTAAACTACTTTGTGTATAAGAACATAGACTATTTTTTGCTTTTAGGAAAGCCATTTGTGTGTGTGTGTGTGTGTATGTGTGTATTTGTGTACTTTCTTTTTTTCTCTCTTAAGATGTTTCAGGGGGGGATTTTGGACTAAATGCAGGAAGAGCCATAATAGTGTTACAGCTTTATATGGTGATTGATTGCTTAGACTAGACTGCAAATTGCTTTGCTCACTTTAACCCAACTAGTCCTTGTACCAACTTTATGAGGCAAGCACTATTATTTCCCCCACTCTACAGAGGTGTAGACTAAGACACACAGAAGTAACCTGCCCAGGGTCATACAGCCAGTAAGCAGAAGAGTCTGATTCAAACACCAGGATTTTGATAGACACTCTCACTAGGACGATGAGAGCTGTCTTTTGCAAAATAATAACCTACTGAGAATAGGTGAGCTGGAGTGAAGTGTTAAGAAAATTTAGATTGCCAATTGGGAGCCCAGTTAAAGGGATTCATAATAATAAACTCTCTTAGGTACAGTAATAAATGGCTGAAGTTACACTCACATTTTATCAAAACCCACCAGTAGGTTAGTGGCACTTATTAATGCCACGTAATAATTTTATACTTCTGGGTGCTTGGTGGTTTGCTTGTGCTAAGTTCTGTACATGAATTATCTCATTCATTTATTCCCTAGAACATTGTTGCATTTCAATGAAAAAGGAAACCAAAGATCCACACACAATAGGCTATGTAGAGTGTAGGACTCTGGGACAAGAAGGAAGAATATGGTTAATTCAGACACAGGCTGGAAATCTGATTGTGATGTGGACTAAGATGAAAAGCTAAGGGCTCAGGTTGGGAAAGGAGTTCTTGTCAGATGCTGGAAACATAGGTCACCATGGTCCTGACACATTTTAGCTACTGAGCCACAAACATTGACCAAATGTTTCATGTCTTGGTAATAGACGTTTGGTCCACTCAATGGAAGAGAACACTTTGGGTGACAGTTACTGTGAAAAGTCTTGTCAGCATCACCAGAGGTGACACTAAGCCTTCTGCCCAATTTCATCTTTGCATCTCCTAAGATAGAGGTTCACTTTAAGTATCTTAAAAGAAAAGACACAAATAAAGGACATAAGATAAGCTATATAAGAGTGGGAAGATTATAAGCTTATTAAAACTCGATCTTTCATCTTTCCATTAAAATAATAGCTGAATTTAATTTCATGCCAGGATAAATTTGACATCATGGAAATTTTAGCTTCTAATGTCTAGAATTTAATTCACTTTGGATATCTTTAATAACCCTATGAATTATTGTTAAAAAGTTGGAATAATAAAATTAAAAATTAACAAAATGAACAAACAAAAATGACCTTTGAGTGATTCCTTTACTAGGCTATACTTCTTAGACACATTTGAAAGAAAACAAAATTATTTTTCCCCCATGTGAGTACCATGCAAATATTCTATCTACCTCCTTACTATCTACTTATCATAAATGCATATACAAATTTTAAGTTTCTAAATATGTATGCATATACATGTGTATGTATATATACACACTAAAGAACATGTTACTAAAATGAAAATAAGATCAACTTGGCCTCTCCCCACAAAGGTACCAGTTAGAGCTCCAAGTTTTCTGAGGAGGGGGCAAGAAAGGAAGTGGATAGTAGCAAAACTTCCATCCCAGCAACAATAAACCCAGTTATAATGGACAACACTGAGATTTAGACAATAAAGGCATTGTGTTTGCATCTCGGGACATAAGCCTCTCACAGGGTAATTTGGGCTTCCAGCTTCTCCTTGTATAGATGAACATGTGCCCCTAAACATCATTTTAGACAGACTCTGGCTTACAGCTGTCCTATGCACCCCATATCGTCCCAGGGCACTTAACTCCAGCTCCTATGAACCACTTCTCATGCTGGTGAACAAGCTGTGTTTCCCCACTATGTACCTCTTGGTAACAGTCTCATCAAGCTACTGCCAGTTTCAAGTTAGCTGTTGAAACTGTCACTCCTAGAGCTGACATCCAACCATCCACAGATAGATGCTTCATACAAATAAATAGTAATGCCTAAGTGTTGCCGGTACAGAACAGATATAGAAGGAGGCCCCCAAGTCTCAGAGACTACATCGTCTTCTCAGAATTGAACTAAGAAAACCCATATCTGGGGATGGGGCCCACAGGGCTTTCCTGATCTGGCCTCTACCTGTTCTTGTAGCCACATTTCCCAGAACCCCCAAATATCCATTCAGCCAACTTGGGCAACCAACACTGACCTGGGTAAGTCGGGCCTTTATGCACTTCCTGCCTTTTCACGGACTTTCCCTCTTCCCTCACACTTTCATGTTTCTCACCTGGCTACCACCTGCACCTCTTCAGCCCTTGGCTCAAGAAGATTATCTATTCCTGGAGGTGCGTTTCGTGTTGTTGTTGTTTGCTTTTTATTGCACACCCACTTACCTCCAAATTAGCTTCCTTTTTAGTCTTCCATGTTCTTCCACTTTCCTCCTCTGCTGTCCCATAGAAAACATCTATTATAGAACTTAGAATAGCAGACACTCTATTATGGACTTTAAAACTGCCACCACTAATTTCCTTCTCTGTCTCCCCCACAAGGAGAGCTGGACAGAATGTGCCTCTTTCACGTATGAATGCAAAGGGCCTTGTAGAGGACTGGCTGAGGGTTGGGACTCCATGTCTACTTGCCCAATTAATTGGGAATGAGATAGAACATCACAAATATGGTTAAAGAGACCTGAGAAGCTCCCCAGTCTTATCATGATGAAAATTATACATCCCCTGAATCGGAATATAAACAAACCTACCGCAAACAGAACACAGTTTGTAAACAGATCCACTTCCCCAAAAGGTGTTTTCCCTGGTGCTCCTTCAAGGCTTCCATATTTAGCTGCAACTCCCTTCTAATCTCCCCCTCAAACCCCAGCTCCCACACTCCCCATAAATGTTTCATCCAAACTGAGTTTCTTTTCCTGTCCAGAGTACACCAAGTTTTTATTTTCTTCCAATTCATACACATAGTCTCTAGTCTAATCAATATTTTCCCCAAAACACATATCTTGAGGCTCAACAACTTCTACTAGTTTTCCTGCCTCAACTCAGACAGTACCTCCTACCAGAATCCTGTAGATTAGTGTTAGATCTACCTCCTCTATCTTCTCATAGAACCCCACACTTCCTTCCATACCAGTAGTTATCACACTCTTTTGTGTTAACACATTTATTTATCTAATATATCCATTGAATTTTTCTTTTTATCCCCAATATCTAAAAAAGTTCAATCATATAACTAATGGGCATGTGATATATTTTCAGAAGGTAAATTGATTTTTATAAACAGAAGAAGGATTATAGTTTTCCTATGAAAGCTATAAATTAGTTTCATAATAGGGTTGAGTACATTGGATACTTTTTCTTCTTCGTTAGCCCAAGAATATGAGGAAAGGGGAGAGGGAGGAGAGGGGAGTGGGGAGGGTGGGTGGAGGGAGGGTGATTGGTGGGATCACACCTATGGTTTATCCTATAAGGATACATGTGAATCTTTCTAAATGTAGAATATAAATGTCTTAACACAATAACTAAAAAAATGACATGAAGGCTATGTTAACCAGATGGATGAACATATTTCAAACTGTATATAGAAACAACACACTGTACTCCATGATAGTATTAATGTACACAGCTATGATTTAATTAAAAAAAAAAAACAGAAGGAGGAAAAGAAGGAAGAAATGCTGTGATGGGATCCTACTTCACTTTCTACTACATGTCCAAAGCAATAGTTGTCAAAGCCTTGGACATTTCAAAGTAAGAAACTTTCCCATTTATATAGGACTGAAACAGAAGGTGGTTTACAACTGATTTTGCAAGTGTTAGCTTAACACCTACATTGAAGGAACAGATGACTTAAGCAGATTTTAGAGATAGATTTTTGTTGAAGCATGTTTTGAGTCCTACCTTTTTTCCATTGTATGGAAGGACTTACTTTCCCTTCAATTCAATTTAAGTGAATTTCAAAGAGATTAATCAAAGACCCTATATGTATGTCCTAGAGTTTGGGAGACACTCAATGGTCTTGTGACTGTCCAGCATGCCATGCATTAAAAGTCTAAGGAGAGCTGGCAGCAGCCAAGTAGAAGAGATCAAGAAGTCATTGCATGTCACTGATGATGAACCTAAGTGACAGAGCAAACTTAACCAAGAGGAAGCCATCAGAACAGGCTTTGTGTAATAGAGGGCTGACAAAAACCCAGCAGAGATGGTGTAGCTTCCTAAGTGTCCAGCTGTAGAGATGTATTCATCCACACCACACAGGACAGCCATCCTTAGCAACGAGACAGAGGCAAACTGGCACACACATGATCCAAGAGAATCATCCTTAAACAACTGCCAAGGCCAGAGAGCACCAGGGCCCATGCACAACAATGCTAGTCCTGGGTGGCACCAGTGGCTCAAGGAGTAGGGCACTGGCTCCATATATCAAGAGTGGCTGATTCGAGCCCAGACCTGGCCAAAACTGAAAAAAAAAACAAAAAACAAAAAAACGATGCTATTCCCAAAACCTGATGCCCTGATGCTGGGAGAATGGGGACCAAAGACCCCATTCTTGGTAAAGGAAAGCACCCCCAGACAAAAAGGAAAACTAAAAAGTAAGCTGAGTGAATCAGAACAAAGAAAAATCAGCTAGTTTACATTTAAGCTAGGCATTATTGCAAGCTTCTTGCCTTTTCTGAAATTCTAGCCTGTTGGGGATGCAGTTTACAAATGCTCTACTGGGTCTGTGAGCACTCTGAGGAGAATAATGGCCATTGAAGAGACTATGGCAAGTCATAGAAAAGATACATCTTCTAGGGCATTTCCTGCTGATTAAACAGGCAAAGCAGATACTCGCTGTGGAGATTTGCATTTGCCTGGGGCAGAGACCAAGTAGTAGCTAGAGCTCTGAGATATGGGCAGAAGAGCTTATATCCCTTGTCATAGAGGAAAATCTTCCATGGTGGTGATGGGAGGAAAATGTCTCCCTCCCACACATCCCTCAGAGGAGATTAACAGAGGTGGCTTTACTCGAGAGCTAGTGGAGCTTAACACCTCCCTAGAAATCTGTGTGTATGACCTTGAGCAGGAGGTTCTCCCAATACAAGGCTCAGATTTCAGATTTCTGAAGGCTACCTTAAGGTTAATAATAATAACGATAGGAGCTGATATGATCAATCTGAGAAACTGCTGATGTCTTTGTTCCCTCCCTCATCTTACCCTCTGGGCAAATAGACACCAATAAAAGCAGAGTGGAGCAAACACTCAGTGCCATTGCCAGAATCGCATGATGGTCAATGGACCCCCTGAGCTCCCACTTTTAATTCTACTCTATGTCTCTTGTCTTTCTTCACCATCGCTTCTAACTCTATTTCTTCAATCACCACCAGTTTCCCCAGGTCTCAGTGGATGCTGCTCTTGGGGCAGAACCCCAACACCAGTCCCTGCCCAGCTCACCTCCCCATCCTTGACTTACACAGAACGTTCTATAACTGGAGAGGAGAATTAAAAGTATAAGTTGTAGAAAAAGAACAAAAACAATTAATCAAAGAACATCCAGGCTCCTTACTTACTGTGGGTTTCTTGAACTAAGAAGGGAGGAAACTTCAATTGTCGTCAAGTTTACCATTTTGACTAATAAAGGGAACAGATTACTAAAACAAAATTGTATTGTGGATTGAAATGTATAGAAGGCACGTTTTCTCTAAGAGAGATAGACTATTGGACTGCCAGAGATTCTCATCTAAGGGGGCAGAGACAAAGGAGTCTACGTAGGATCCACAGGAGAACTTTGAGAGAAGGATAGCTTTTTTCTGATTTCCCACACCTATTCAGCTCATTCAATATGACTAAAGCAGAAGAAAGTAAGAGAGAGAAAAAATGTTTCAGGATAGACACTGTCCCATTGGCATGAACACACTATTTGTTCTTGTCATTTCTTTCTTTCTTTCTTTTTGGTAACTTCGTCCTTGCCTTGCAAAAGGCCAACTGAGGAGTCATGGCTCTTGACCTGAGCCAATAAGATCCTTGGTGACCCATTTTCCACTCTGTATTTTCTAATCACCTACTCCTGGTAGAGATTTAACTCCCCTTGCAACGTTTCTTTTTACTGTGGAAACAATAAGGAACTGGGCTATCAGGAACACTCAAGTCCAGGAGGTAACCGTATTCTAAGTAGGAATGAATCAAGTGCTATTACGCTTTGGACTTAATTTGCTTGGACTTGCTCTGTGCGAGTGCTCCCATTGGTCATGTCCAGACACCCTGACAAAATGGAACCAGCACAGATAAAATGGGATTGAATTCAAAACCCCTGTCCCATTCCAATGGGACTCTTTCTGAATCTTGGTGTGTCAGCTTCTTGGGAATATTTGTTTATTTACTTACTTATTTATAGAAGAGTCCCACTTTGTTGCCCTGGGTAGAGTTGTCATGGCGTCAGCCCCCTCACATCAACCCCAAACTCCTGGACTTAAGCGATCTTCTTGCTTCAGCCTCCTGAGTAGTTGGGACTACAGACACCTGCCACAAAGCCTGTCTAATTTTTTTATTTTTAGTAGAGATGTGGTCTTAATCTTGCTCAGACTGGTCTCAAGTGCTCTTCCTACCTTCCAAAGTACTAATATTACAGTCATGAGCCACAGTGCCTGGCCCAGGAACTTCTCTTTAAACTTCCCTGAAACTCTTTCAAAATCAGAGTTTTTAAAAGTCACTGCCATTTTGAAGGTTTCT
Organism: Galagoides demidoff; assembly: GCA_963574575.1. Classification (NCBI taxonomy): domain Eukaryota; kingdom Metazoa; phylum Chordata; class Mammalia; order Primates; family Galagidae; genus Galagoides; species Galagoides demidoff. The sequence continues at coordinate 15,177 of CAUYQV010074829.1, forward strand.
CATTTGCCAGGTGTTGCATGTGTCACCTCTTATTTGGGCATTACAACCCTATAAATTAGATATCAGTGCTTCTGTTTTACAGAGGAGGCAGCCAAACCTGAAAAGGGCCAGGCATCTTTTCCAAGAGCTCAGCTAGTAAAGACAGCCAACACTCAATCCCAGGCCCACTGCACCCAGTTGCTTTTCTTCCTTAGATTGTCTTTTTGGCAAGAATAGGGAGGAAATTTTCTGAACTTTGCAAGCCCTGTTTTCTTAAGTCTGGGCTGTAGGAAAACTTACCCACCTAATCATAAGGAGTGGCCTCCCTGCCCACCTAGCCCAATACCTCAAAAGTTACTTCAGCATCTGGATGGAAAGCTCTCAGAGCTCCAACGTAGGTCCATTCCAACAAGCCGCTTTCACCCTTTGGTGGAGGGCAGCTGCTGGAATCAACCGAGACTGGTGAGTTGCCCTCATAAACCAATCACCACAGGCAGTAGAGATGCCCAAAACATCTTGGCCCAGGCCACCTGGACACAGAGCTTTCCAAAAAAAAAAAAAAAAAGACAATTTTCCCTGTTTGACAAACGAAGAAAAGATTCCAGGAGCTTTTAGCATATCCAAAATAATTTGGACTCTAGTTTCTAAGAAAAATGCCATCCTACAAAGCCTGTGGGATATCATTACACTCAAAGGAATTCCCTGCCCAGAGAAAATCCTAGCATCAGCAGTAAACTTTACTCAAGAATCAACACATTTCTGTATCTAAATTAACCTTCTTAATGTTTACAGATTTTTCTTATGTCCCTGTTAACTGTGAGTCATACTGAATATTGATTTCTGCCCCCTCCCAGTAGATTTAAGCTAAGTAACTAGCATTCTTTCTGGAATGATGCATTCTGGAAACACAAAAAGGTTTCTGGTACCAGGTCTGTGTGAGGTCCCATTAGAAAAAAAAAAGGTACAACTGCTTTTGAACTCACAGATTTTAGTGATAAAAAGTAAATTTTAATGGCTCTTTAATTAATAGAACATTCATGTTGAGACTGGAAAAACACAATCTTCAATACCTCTCAGAGAAAGATCAGAGATGCTGTATAATCTTCCTGTGGGGTAATGTGTTTATAATCCAGAAAGCCATGGAAACATAAATCTATGCAGGTAGGACCCAATTATATGTGATTTATCACCCATCGAGCCAATTATCTACATTATACACAGCTTTTTCCAGGATAAAAGTCTCTTGGGATAAACCTGATTTAAAAAAAAAATAATAACAATTCTAGCATCTGAAGAGTAGTCCCAAAATGGCAATATTTTTTATGCATTTCTCCCTGTGCAGAATGTTTTCTTCTAACTCTTCACTCATCAATGCTCAAATCAGGTCTCCCTTCCCAGAGAAGTCTCAAAATACTTCCCTCAGAGCAAAACTACTTCTCAGTTGTCTTGTGGGGATTTTTTTCAAAAAATGCAAATTATTTGATATCAGTGAAATTATATGCTTTTTGAGAGCAGAAAATGGTGAAGAGTACTCAACTATGGGTGAAGTTCCTTTTCTTGGTGGCTCGTTGTGTGATTTTAGACAGATCATTTCTCTGCTATACCATTTATTCTGATCAGCAAAAAAAAAAAAAAAAAATTAGTTTCCAAAGTCTAAATACTCTAAATACTTTAAATACTTAGTTGTTTTATGTCTAAAAGTATATGACCCTATTCATTTGTCCCCAACTCTCTATACCCAATGTAAAAAGCATAAATTTACCAGACTATAACCCCCGACAAGATCAGAGATATTGTGTCCAACTTGCTTACTGTCTTTATTTTCAATCCCTAACACTGTGTGACACACAGAGCTCAGAAGATATGTCGTCAGTGAATCAACACACAGCTCATCAATGAATTGAAATTCACTGAAGACCCAGCATATCCCAGACTCTATGCTAGGCGCTTAACGTGCACGGCTGTGCACAGTCATCATAACATAGCGAAGTAGGCACAGTCATTCCAAGTTAATGAAGGAAGATAACAGAGTTCAGGGAGACGAAGTGAGTTGTTCCAAGTGCCACAGCTGTGTGTGGTGTGGCAGATCAGCTCCCCAGTCTGCCTGGCTCCTACACCTGTACTTCCCCCTACTAGACACCTCGAGTCTCTAAACCTGCCAGAAAAACAACACCCACACTCACGCCACTGTATTTCATGCTACTGTAAGAAAGGGGCTCATTTGTGCTGATTGGGATGGCAACAGTACCCAGCCCTAATTTGAGGGACAAAGAATTACAGGAGAGGTTGGGTTTCCCACCAAAGCCTCCCCAGGCAAATCGGCAAGCCAGAATAAAGTTGCAAAAGGATCCGGGAATAGCATGCATGATGAGATGAGGTTCTTTAGGTTTGCGATCAGGAAAGCCTGAGGCTCTTGCTGCAGCTGCCAGGCCTGCAGATTAAGCTTCTTTCTTTCTTTCTTCAAAAGCAAGAATGCTGAGACCCTAAACTTGTTTTCTTTTAAAGGCTATAAGCCTTTCAGGAAACAGCTTTCTCTGGGAACCTGTTCATTACAGAAAGCCCCTTGAAGAAGTGCCAAAATTTAGTTAGCAGGGAGGGGGCAGGGGAGGGGGAAATGTGGGGTTGATTCAGTACAGCCATTTGATGGTGTAAGTGCCTTTTTCAAGGGAGCGGAGAATAGCCTGGCGCCTTCTCAGCCATGCAGAGCACACAGACTCCTGGGAAAGCAACTCACACTTGGGTAAAATGTGGCTAGAAACAGATCCTTGTGAGTAGTGCGGAAGAAGAGTTTAATAATTACAAAAATAATTTCCATATCTGAAGAACTCCAGGTATTGAGCTTTCTGTCCTATTGAACCTCATGGCCACCCTGTGGGTAGATGTAATCACTTTTATAAAGGAAAAGAATGAAATGAGAGCAAAGATTTTCAAAAGTCTGGCCAGGTAGGAAGTGACCAAAGCGTTATTTGAACCCCAGTCTAACAACGATGTCCACATTACACTGCCCCAAATCTCAGTGTCTCTGAGTAAAGAGCTCTCTAGCCCTGACAGATTAACTTGAAGCAAAAGAGTACGCAGGATGGATGGAGAAAGTGAAGGAACGTTTCCCTGAACTAGGATTTCTTATGGGTCGACCATGAGTTCACTCTCCTTTAATAGTTAAAAGGAGGGGCCCAGAGCCCTTAGGTATGGAACCATTGCCAGCCCAGGTGTGATTGTTTATAGGACACCAACAAGAAAGGTACCACTTATTCTGGAGTATCATTCCCATGTGTGGGCATCAGAACCTGAAACTTCATCCTGAGCACCATCTCCGACTTTGCCGTGGTTTGATTACCCATCTAACTATGGGAAAGTGGCTTAACTTTTAAGAACTATGATTTCCTCCTTGGCAAAATGGATCTAAGAGGTATCTGGTAGGGCTACTGGAAGGTCATGAAGCATTCAAAAACAGAAGCTAAACAGAGCAGATAATCATTACAAATGCAGTTCCTGTGATTACCGGGGGGCTTTATGTTGTTATTACTGATGATGTTATCATTCAAGCTGCTCCTGTTTTTACTACTTTTATGTCAGGAGAGATGAGAACATAGGCACCCTGGCATGAATTGATTTCTCACACTAAGTAATAATTGGCGGCTTAATTCAAAGCCATATTAATTATCAAAACAATGATGTGTAATATTTACTAGGGGCTTAACAGGTGACAGGCATAATTCTAGGCTTCTTTACATGCCTTCCACCATGGAATCCTCCCAGAAACGCTATCTGGTGGTGAACACAATGTTATTCATTTAGAAGTTAAAACTGAGGAATAGAGAAGATAAATAATGGCTTCCAAAGATACAGAAATAGTGGAGATTTGAGCCAGGATTCAAATCCAGGAAGACTGATTCAGTCTGTATGTGATTTGTAGAAATTATCTGTATACATTTCTAAACTAGTCCTAAAGCTACTGTTCATGGTGAAGAATGACTTGTGGCAGGTGGGTTCCATGCTCCTCATACCCCTTTCAGCAGAACTGCTCTTCTTCATTTTATCTGTAGAATTTTCAAAAAATACATCATTTCAGAAAAGGACTTTGAAGCTGATGAGCATTCACTAACCCTGGGTCTAGATAGAGTGTGCTTTCTAGAGAGGAGGACTGAACCCCAATGAGAGAGAAGGACAACGTCTAACACTATGTGTGTTATCTAACAATTTGTACAAGGTCATCCCCTGTTCATGTTGGTACTAAGAGGGGGATTCTTTTCAGTTGGGCAACTTGACATAACTCAGGTGTGAGAGCCTCTACCCCCTCAGTGGAAGTTTTCAGCACTCTGTTTGTGAACAGCAGCCTGCAGCTGAGTTCCAGGAGCCCAAGGTCTAGCCAAGGAAAAGAGAGTTTGTGCTTCCCAGTTGTTTGGTGGCAGGCCTTGCAGCTGTAGGCTGATGGTATGAGTTAGAACACATTATCCTACAATCACAAATATTTCGTGTTCTTTCGTATCATACCCATAATTTAAAGGTGTTTTCATATACTTCTGTCATTCTTAAAATTTCTTCTCAAAATATCCATTAATTTAAAAAGAGAATGAAAGTGAATCCTGGGACAGACAATGGCTTTAAAGACGTAGAGGGATATTCCTAAGACACCTTATGGTAATCTCAAAAGATCTTTGATGTCTCGTGTTATATCCTAAAATGTCAAAATGGTCACCATATACACCTGGCTGAGGCTCAGGTTTTGAAAAAAATCCATTCTTTTCACATCTAATGGTTTCCATGTCAGCTTTAACAATTGTGAATGTTATTCTATTTGTTGTATGGGATTTTTTAAAATTTGTTTTTGTTGTTTTATTTTACCGAATTTTATTAGTGTGTGTTTCCAGGAATAAAGTACAATGAGAAGGCTCAAATGGCCAAATGACTAGAAAGCCCCAAAGAGCCATTCTAGGCCAGAATCAACTTATTTTTAAATTGTTATTCTTTTGCAAGAAATTTCGTCAGAAAAGTTATTCTGTTAATGGCCCGCATCTGAATGAACTAATGAAGACCAACTTAACATCATGAGACATTATCTATAGAGAACCAGTAGGGAATTCAATGTCCAGGGTTTCCTGAAGAAGTGGAAAGGTGAAGGTAGGCATCTCCTATTGATCAGCTTATTCCCTTTCTCTTTGTCCCCTGGAAATAAAGAACTCTCTACCTGAATAATTCTTTCTATGTGAGTTATCAAGAGGAGCCAGGAGCCAGGATTCTTCTCCAAATTATTATAACTCTTCCTAGATAAAGACTTCTTCGTATTATAGAAAGCGGGCCTTGGATGCTGGCCATTTTTTCATCAAATAAATGAATTGTTATCTTCCCAAATCAGATCCTTCCACTGTGTATGTTTTCTCAACAAATGGCCCCATGCTGATCCCAAAGTAGCTGAGTCAAAAATCTTCAGTGGATCAAACCACCTTAATATCGTCTTTACCATAAAAACCTAATTGGTTATCTACTCCAGGTAGTTCTAACATACACATTTTTTCTTCAGTTATGGAAAAACTGAAATGGTTAGTCACTCTAGGATTCCCTTCCAAACATGCTTGTGCAAGTCCTTGTCTTGAGTTTGCTTTGGGGGAAAACCCAGAAGATATATGAGTAATGTCAGAGAGTAATTTCTTATTAGTACGTTATTCTCCACATTCTCCCTTCTCTTTCCCTGGCTTGCCCCATACCATTCACATACAAGGGAATTGTAGCAGCTGTGTTTTTTGTGTTGTTGTTTGATGGGTTGGTTTTTTGCTTACAGGCTTGTTATTTCTACACATTCTCCAGGCCGCAGGCAGAATAGAATTTCTCATACATTATGCAATGATTTGCTCCCTTGCGCAAGTACTATTACCCCATATGGTACTTTACTAATTTTTAAACTGTGTAAATTTTTCTTCAAGTGAAAGTTACAAGGAGACATAGGATATGTAAGAGATAAAATTGGAACTGATTTGGCTTAAGTTAGAAGATCAAAGCACCAAAAATACACATGGTATAACAGACTTGTCTGGTGCCCACTTTATTCCTTCAACTCACCTGTAATCACACTTCTCATTGTAAACATTTGCATTCAACTGATCCTGCCAAAAGCCTCTCAACAGGAGCCACGATACATCTTCTTCTTTTTTTTTTTTTTTTGAGACAGAGCCTCAAGGTGTCCCACTGGGTAGAGTACTGTAGCATCACAGCTCACAGCAGCCTCCAACTCCTAGGCTCAAGCGAGTCTCCTGCCTCCGCCTCCCAAGTAGCTGGGACCACAGGCGCCCGCCACAATGCCCGGCCATTTTTTGGTTGCAGCCATCATTGTTGTTTGGCAGGCCCAAGCTGGATTCAAACCCGCCACCTTAGGTGTATGTGGCTGGCGCCTTAGCCACTTGAGCCACAGGCACTGAGTCTGTTATCTTTCTTTTATAGTAGTTGCACTTCTCAGGTGTCTATTTTGGCAGGTGAGTTCAAGATCCCCCTGGAGTACCAACTATCTATCTGGTAATGTGCCCTGGGGAAGGGCCAAAAGCATACAGAGAGGTAAAAAGATGAGGCCCAGGATGAGAACCACACCAACATCCTAGGCTATTTTCTCTGGCTGCCACTCAGTCAGC